>JAODAL010020532.1:0-69191 GCA_025379985.1 Phyllomedusa bahiana
GCCCAAAAACGGGAAACAAGAGAAGTCATTAGAATACATGTCAGTGAATAGAAACTATGGGACTGACCTGTTTGGGAGGACCACAGTCCCAGCAATACTGTGCGTGCCGGCTCTCGCTGTATGCAGAATAAAGGGTGAGAGCAGCAAAAATACATTTCAAATTTAACGTAAAAATTAAAAAATCTGTGATTATTTGATGTAAAATTAGTTTTAAATACATTTTATAAATATTTTTATATTTTTGGGATATTCCATATTTTTATATTCATTTTATATGATACATTTTTTTTTCATTTATAAAATTTTATTTTATACAGTTTGATAATGATCAGAAATGACTTTTTGTTATTTTTCTGGTGGAAGGTGAGAAATATTGGACATTTTTTTGCCCCTAACATTAAATCTATCTCCACTTCGACTCCTCAGGCTCCGGCAGATCACATTGACATAGGTCTGTCTGTCCGAGCAATAATGCGCCTGGTTTTGCCGAACCACATTCATATATGTGTCTAATATTACGAGTGTGGTGCGACTCCCCCAGAACGCCCCCAGAGCGCCCCCTCATGTTCGGTGCATTAAGTGTCGAGTCTTACAAACGATGCGCCTAACACATTCATTAGGCGCATAAGTCATTGTAGCCGCTCACATGGGTGCATTTTACACCAGAAAAGGGTGAAAAACCCGATCATACATGTCTCCAAAAGATTCATTTTACAGTGACCTTTTTCTCTTTTACTGGATTTGTGGTTGTAATATGACCAGGGGCGTAGCTATAGGGGGTGCAGAGGTAGCAGTCGCTACCGGGCCCTGGAGCCGGAGGGGGCCCCAAAGCCCTTCAGCCACATAAGGAGATTCCAGCATTGTAAGTGGCACATGGCAGCTGGGGGGCCCATTTCACTTTTTGCACTAGGGCCCCGGAGCTTCAAGTTACGCCTCTGAATATGACGTATCGCTCTTAACTTTTCACATGCTTTGATGCTGACACATGCTCAATGTTTGATTTGCTATCCTTGAAAATTTTACTAAAAATTAAAAGTTAAAGGGGTTGTATCATTTCATTAAATGGTCTTCAGAATAAGGGGACAGTGAAAACAAGTAACTTTGCAATTGGATGCCATTTGCAAAGCTGTCTTGTTTTCACAGTCTCCCTTATATTCGTTTTGTGTAAACACTTCCCCAATGCTGGTCGGATCCCACCTCCTTTCATTTCATTGGCTGACAGCTTTACTTGGTGCCCACAAGTAGGGTTCATTCTAGGTGCCCACCAGTGGAGTTTATTCCTGGGTCCCAACAGTGGAGTTAATTCTTGGGGCCCACCAGTGGAGTTTATTCTTGGGGCCCACCAGTGGAGTTGATTCTTGAGGCCACCAGTGGAGTTGATTCTTGGGGCCACCAGTGGACTTGAATCTTGGATCCACCAGTGGAGTTGATTCTTGGGGCCCACCAGTGGAGTTGATTCTTGGGGCCACCAGTGGAGTTGATTCTTGGGGCCCACCAGTGGAGTTGATTCTTGGGGCCCACCAGTGGAGTTGATTCTTGGGGCCCACCATGGGGGTTGATTCTTGGGGCCACTAGTGGAGTCGATTCTTGGGGCCACCAGTGGAGTTGATTCTTGGGGATGACCAGTGGAGTTCTTGGGGCCATCAGTGGAGTTGATACTTGGGCCCACCAGTGAAGTTTATTCCTGGGTCCCACCAGTGGAGTTGATTCTTGGGCCCACCAGTGGAGTTGATTCTTGGGTCCACCAGTGGAGTTGATTCTTGGGCCACCACTGGAGTAGGTTCTTGGGGCCACCAGTGGAGTTTATTCTTGTGGCCCACCAGTGGAGTTGATTCTTTGGGGCCCACCGGGGGAGTTGATTCTTAGAGTCCAGCAGTAGGGTTCATTCTTGGGGCCACCAGTGGAGTTTATTCCTGAAGTCCATCAGCTGATTCTTGGTGCCCACAAGTAGGGTTCATTCTAGGGGCCCACAAGTGGAGTTCATTCCTGAGGCACACCAGTGGCGTTTATTCCTGGGACCCACCAGTGGAGTTGATTCTTGGGGCCACCAGTGGACTTGGTTCTTAGAGTCCAGCAGTAGGGTTCATTCTTGGGGCCCACCAGTGGAGTTGATTCTTGGGGCCCACCAGTGGAGTTGATTCTTGGGGCCCACCAGTGGAGTTGATTCTTGGGCCACCAGTGGAGTTGATTCTTGGGGCCACCAGTGGAGTTAATTCTTGGGCCCACCAGTGGACTTGGTTCTTAGAGTCCAGCAGTAGGGTTCATTCTTGGGGCCCACCAGTGGACTTGGTTCTTAGAGTCCAGCAGTAGGGTTCATTCTTGGGGCCCACCAGTGGACCTGGTTCTTAGAGTCCAGCAGTAGGGTTCATTCTTGGGGCCACCAGTGGAGTTTATTCCTGAAGCCCATCAGCTGATTCTTGGTGCCCACAAGTAGGGTTCATTCTAGGGGCCCACAAGTGGAGTTCATTCCTGAGGCCCACCATTGGCGTTTATTTCTGGGACCCACCAGTAGAGCTGATTCTTGGGGCCACCAGTTGAATTAATGCTAGAGGACCATCTGTGAAGTTAATTGTTGGGGCCCACAAGTTGAGCTAATTCTAGGGGCCCACAGGTGCAGTCTATTGCTAGGTCCCACTAGTGGAGTTGATTCTAGGAGCCCACCAGTGAAACTGATTATTGAAGCCAACCAATTGAGTTAATTCTAGGGACCCACAAGGGAAGTTTATTGTTGGATCCCACTAGTGGAGTTAATTCTATGGGCCCACAAATGGAATTGATGGTTGGAACCCACCAGTGGAGATGACTCTTGGGACCCACTATACAGCTTCTGTATATGACTGCGCACGTATCTTGCTTTCTTCCTCTATTTCTCTGCTTTTCTCCCCAAAAAGCACTCCTGGACCTGACATTTCAGGGGCTCACCATGCCCTTTGGGGTGATCCCTGCTCCCCTGTGGACCTGTCCAAGCCGGGGTGCTTAATATGTGACATAGGGGCCAATGGGCTCCTTTTAATGCCTAGGTCCGGGCTCAATGCCTATAGGGACCAATACCCCTGCTCTGGAGAAGATCTACATGCATCAAGTATATGTTCATCCATAGGGAGCAGGCATCCAAAAAAGGACCTGATGTCTCCTTGGAGATTTCTTCTCTAAATCCATTGAATTCACACAGTGAGGGATTAGATCTGAAGGGTTCAGACGTCTGATGTCTCCTTACATGAACACAATGACAATAACATTTACAGAGACCGCAGGGAAACGTCGCCGAGTCTCTCTCCCTACAACATTTTGGAGCCCAGGAGGGATCGGCCTCACGTTCTTTTGCTGGTGGGAATCGCCAAGGACCACACGAGATTGGAGCTTGGGAGCTGCATCATCTGTTTCCTCCCCGCAGCTGCCAAAACCATACGTCCCCCTGTGACTTGGCAGCGATGAAACACACGATCGCCTCTGGAGATGCCACCCTGTACACAACACTGGCATGGGCTCCGATGCCCAGGAGAGATCTAACAGCATAAGTCAGAGCTGGCACCGAGCGTCCGTCTGCCACATTAACTGGATTACAGAGCTTCCTGGGAATGATTGCCTTTTAAACGGATCTATCGGAGCAAAATCCAGCAGTTCTGAGAATTTGGAGACTGCAGAATCCCCTGTTGTCTAAGATTATGCAAATACATGGTTAATCCCCCTCCATCACCGTCAGCAGCAGCGTCTTACAGCTACGGGCGGAGGAGACGTTACAGAGAAACCGCAACATCTACCAAGCATCTGTAGTCATCGGCATTGGCACAAGAATTAAGGGAGATTGTTATGTACAAGAATATAACTACTATAATACTGCCCCCTATGTACAAGAATATAACTACTATAATACTGCCCCCTATGTGGAAGAATAAACTACTATAATACTGCCCCCTGTGGTCAAGAAATTAACTAACTATAATACTGTCACCAAATGTACAAATAAATAACTACTAAATACTGCCCCCTATGTACAAGAATATAACTACTATAATACTGCCTCCTATGTACAAGAATAAAACTACTATATCTGTCCCCCTATGTAAAAAGAACATAACAACTATAATACTGCCTCCTATGTACAAGAATATAACTACAATAATACTGTCCCTATTGTACAAGATATATAACTACTATATTACTGCCCCCTAGTACAAGAATATAATTTACTTTTAATACTGCCTCCATATACAAGAATATAAACTACTATAAATACGTCCCCTATGTACAAGAATATAACTACTATAATACTGTCCCTATGTACAAAAAATATAACTACTATAATAGTGTCCCCTTTTGTACAAAAATATAACTACTATAAATACTGCCCCCTATGTGCAAGAATATAACTACTATAATACTGCCTCCTATGTACAAGAATTAACTCATATAATACTTCCCCTGTAACAGAATAACTACTATAATACTGCCCCCTATGTACAAAAATATAACTACTATAAATACGCCCCCTATGTGCAAGAATATAACTACTATAATACTGTCCCCTATGTACAAGAATATAACTATTAAATACTGCCTCCTATGTACAATATAACTACTAAAAGAACTGCCTCCTATGTACAAGAATATAACTACAATAAAAACTGCCCCATTTTACAAGAATATAACTACTATAATACTGCCCCCCTATGTACAATAATATAACTACTATAATACTGCTCCTATTTACAAGAATATAACTACTATAATACTGCCCCTATGTACAAGAATATAACTACTATAATGCTTCCCCTATGTACAAAATATTACTACTATAAAAACTGCCCCTATGTACAAGAATATAACTACTATAATTTACTGCTCCTATGTGCAAGAATATAACTACTATAAACTGTCCCTATGTACAAGAATATAGCAAACTATAATACTGCCCTAGTACAAGAATATAACTACTATAAAATTTACGCCCCTATGTACAAAAAAATAACTACTATAATGCGCCCCCTATGTACAAGAATTTTATACTATAATACTGCCCCGAATGCACAAGAATATAACTACTAAATACTGCCCCTATGTACAAGAATATTACTACAATAATACTGCCCCTATGTACAAGAATATTCCCTACTATAATACTGCCCTTATGTTCAAGAATATAACTACTATAATACTGCCCCAATGTACAAGAATATAACTACTATAATACTGCCCTCATTACAAGAATAAACTACTATAATACTGCCCCCTATGTACAAAAAATTTTAAACTACTATAATACTGCCCCTATGTACAAGAATATAACTACTATAATACTGCCCCATATGGCAAGAATATAACTACTATAATACTGCCTCCTATTACAAGAATATAACTACTAATACTGCCCCATATGTGCAAGAAAAATAACTACATAATACTGCCCCCTATTACAAGAAAATAACTACTACAATACTGCCCCATATGTGCAAGAATATAAACTACTATAATACTGCCTCCTATGTAACAAGAATAGTAACACAGGTACTGCAAATCAAAACAAAAAAGCGGAGAGAAGCGCACCTCTTCGGGTAAACCTTTAAAGACTGAATAATAAAGTAACTTACGCTCACCTCTTGAAGTTGTGCAAAGACGGCACAACTCATATAATCGCAGATAATTAAAACGATCCCCGGGATCAGTGTCGAGTCGTCGTCCAACCACCCCACTAGCATCGGTAAACCTCCAGCAGAATTTCTTGGGTGGTCCCGGAGTAAATAATAGAACAAAGAGTAATCCCTTTTCAAACTTATTACGGTAAGAGCAGGGAGAACTAGGCTCTGGACAGCGCTACAGACATTAAAAAGGACAAGACACTAGGCAGCTCGCCACATTAAAGTGTCTTTTTATTGTCCCAAAGAAACATAAAATAGAATAAAACAAGACGCGTTTCACGAGGTATCTCCCTCGCTTCCTCAGTTGCCATAATAAGTTTGAAAAGGGATTACTTTTTGTTCTATGTACGAGAATATAACTACTATAACACTGCTCCCTATGTACAAGAAAATTTTACTATTTTTACTGCTCCTATGTACAAGAATTTAGTTACTATAATACTGCCCCCTGTGTACAAGAAAAATAACTACTATAATACTGCTCCTATGTACCAAGAATATAACTACAATAATACTGCCTCCTATGTACAAGAACATAACTACTATAAAACAGCCCCTATGTACAAGAATAAACTACTATATACTGTCCCCTATGTTACAAGAAAAAACTACTAAAATTTACTGCTCCCTATGTACAAGAATATAACTACTATAATGCTGCCCCTACGTACAAGAATAAAAACTACTAAATACGGGCCCCCTATGATACAGGAATAAAAACTACTATAATACTGTTCCTATGTAAAAGGGAAAATAACTACTATCATACTGCCACCTATGTACAAGAATATAACTACTATAATACTGCCCCCATGTACAAGAATATAACTACTATAATACTGCTCCCTTATGTACAAGAATATAGCTTCTATAATACTGCCCTCTTTGTACAAGAATATAGCTACTATAATACTGCTCCCTATGTACAAGAATATAGCTACTATAATACTGCCCCCTATGTACAAGAATATAACTACTATAATACTGCTCCCTATGTACAAAGAATAACTACTTAATACTGCTCCTATGTACAAGAATATAAACCTATAATACTGCTCCTATGTACAAGAATATAACTACTATAATACTGCCTCCCATGTAAAAGAATATAACTACTATAATACTGCCTCCCATGTACAAGAATATAACTACTATAATACTGCTCCAAATGTACAAATATAAAACTACTATAATACTATCCCCTATGTACAAGAATATAACTACATGATACTGCTCCCTATGTACAAAAAATAAACTACTATAATACTGTTCCTATGTACAAGAAATATAACTAATATATACTGCTCCTATTTTACAAGAAATAACTACTATAATACTGCCCCTATGTACAAGAATATAACTATTTTAAATACTGCCCCCCTTATGTACAAGAATTAGCTTCTATAATACTGCCTCTTTGTAAAAGAATATAGCTACTATAATACTGCTCCCCTATTACAAGAATATAGCTACTATAATACTGCCCCTATGTACAAAATATAACTACTATAAAAACTGCTCCCTATGTACAAGAATATAACTACTATAATACTGCTCCTATGTACAAAAAATATAACTACTAAAATTTACTGCCTCCCATGTACAAGAATATAACTACTATAATACTTGCCCCCATGTACAAGAATATAACTACTATAATAACATCCCCTATGTACAAGAATATAACTACTATGATACTGCTCCCTATGTACAAGAATATAACTACTATAATACTGCACCCTATGTACAAGAATATAACTACTATGATACTGCTCCCTTTGTACAAGAATATAACTACTATACCACTGCTCCCTATGTACAAGAATATAACTACTATAATACTGCCTCCTATGTACAAGAATATAACGTCTATAATACTGCCCCCTATGTACAAAAAATAACTACTATAACACTGCTCCCATGTACAAATATAACTACTAAATACTGCCCCTATGTACAAGTATATAACTACAAATAATACTGCTCCTATTACAAAATACTGCTCTATCATACTGGTGAACCTATTATATAGCTACCATACTAGGGAACATATTACTTATATATCTACAATACTGGGGGACCTATTATATATCTACCATGGGCATAATGGGCAACCTATTACTTAAGTATCTATCATACTTGGGGACCCTATATACAGTACCTAACAAATTACTGTGGGCCCTTCAAACCGACATATGCCTATTTATTTTATTTTTTTAGGGGGAGGGAGGTCCCCTCAGTAGGGGACCTATATACCTACCTTTCTACTGAAGGGGACTTTATAAACTACTTGCAGTAGGCCATTTATACCTGTCTACATACTAAGGGGGCCTATATATCTACCTACCAAAGATACTTATATACCTCCCTACTAATGGGACTTATATACCTACCTACCAGGGGACTATATACCTAGCTACTGAGGAGACCTATATACCTACCTAATGGTGGCCTATAAAGGAACAATAGGTGACTCCCTATCCTCCACAGCATGCACCTGTATTTCCTATCATAGGAAAGCGGGTGGCTGGGGGGATGAGGTGTTGCCATGCTTTCCTGTATAAACCCCCATTAGGAAGGGAGGTATATAGGTATATAGGTGCTGGAAAAGTGAGGATTCTAAAATATTTGTGTGATAAATTCTGTACAGATGAGTCGTGGCCGGGAGAAGTCATCATGGCGGTCTGGGCCAGCTTGAGTATAAAAAGATAAGGGAATAACTCCTGTGAGTGACTGGATGTAATTGCAGTGTAATCACTTATAAATCTGCAGAGCGTCTACATACAACTAGTATCTAGCACTATCTGGTCACTGTATGGCGTTAATATATGTCTGCAGAGCCTGTGTACACTGGTGTCTACCACTATATTGTCACTGTATGGGATAATATACAGTCTGCAGAGCCTGTGTACACTGGTGTCTACCACTATATGGTCATTGTATGGTGGTAATATACAGTCTGCAGAGCCTGTGTACACTGGTGTCTACCACTATATTGTCACTGTATGGTGGTAATATGCAGTCTGCAGAGCCTGTGTACACTGGTGTCTACCACTATATGATCACTGTATGGAGGTAATATACAGTCTGCCGAGCCTGTGTACACTGGTGTCTACCACTATATGGTCACTGTATGGTGGTAATATACAGTCTGCAGAGCCTGTGTATACTGGTGTCTACCACGATATGGTCACTGTATGGAGGTAATATACAGTCTGCAGAGTCAGTGTACACTGGTATTTGCCACTATATGGTCACTATATGGAGGTAATATACAGTCTACAGAGCCTGTGTACACTAGTATATACCACTATATGGTCACTGTATGGAGGTAATATACAGTCTTCAGAGCCTGTGTACACTGGTGACTACCACTATATGGTCACTGTATGGAGGTAATATACAGTCTGCAGAGCCTGTGTACACTGGTGTCTACCACTATATGGTCACTGTATGGAGGTAATATACAGTCTGCAGAGCCTGTGTATACTGGTGTCTACCACTATATGGTCACTATATGGAGGTAATATACAGTCTGCAGAGCCTGTGTACACTGGTGTCTACCACTATATGGTCACTGTATGGAGGTAATATACAGTCTTCAGAGCCTGTGTACACTGGTGTCTACCACTATATGGTCACTGTATGGAGGTAATATACAGTCTTCAGAGCCTGTGTATACTGGTGTCTACCACTATATGGTCACTGTATGGAGGTAATATACAGTCTGCAGAGCCTGTGTACACTGGTCTCTACCACTATATGGTCACTGTATGGAGGTAATATACAGTCTGCAGAGTCTGTGTACACTGGTATTTGCCACTATATGGTCACTATATGGAGATAATATACAGTCTACAGAGCCTGTGTACACCAGTCTATACCACTATATGGTCATTGTATGGAGGTAATATACAGCCTGCAGTGCCTGTGTACACTGGTGTCTACAACTATATGGTCACTCAAAAGAGGTAATACATAGTCTGCAGAGCCTGTGTGCACTGGTACATACTACTATATGGTCACTGTACGGAGGTAATATACAGTCTGCAGAGCCTGAGGAACACTGGTGTCTACCACTATATGGTCACTGTATGGAGGTAATATACAGTCTGCAGAGCCTGTGTACACTGGTGTCTACCACTATATGGGTCACTATATGGAGGTAATATACAGTCTGCAGAGCCTGTGTATACTGGTGTCTACCACTAATGGTCACTGTATGGAGGTAATGTACAGTCTGCAGAGCCTGTGTACACTAGTGTCTACCACTATATAGTCACTGCATGGAGGTAATATACAGTCTGCAGAGCCTGTGTATACTGGTGTCTACCACTATATGGTCACTGTATGGAGGTAATATACAGTCTGCAGAGCCTGTGTACACTGGTCTCTACCACTATATGGTCACTGTATGGAGGTAATATACAGTCTGCAGAGTCTGTGTACACTGGTATTTGCCACTATATGGTCACTATATGGAGATAATATACAGTCTACAGAGCCTGTGTACACTGGTGTCTACCATTATATGGTCACTATATGGAGGTAATATACAGTCTACAGAGCCTGTGCACACTAGTATATACCACTATATGGTCACTGTATGGAGGTAATATACAGTCTGCAGAGTCTGTGTAAACTGTTACCTACCACTTTATGGTCACTGTATGGAGGTAATATACAGTATGCAGAGCCTGTGTACACTGGTGTCTACCACTTTATGGTCACTGTATGGAGGTAATATATGTCTGTAGAGCCTGTGTACAACTGGTAGTCACAAGTGGTGGTCACATTTGGCCATGTTCTGGCAGTATTATTTTATATATCTTAGGCACTTTTCATTCTATGTAGCTCACACAGCAACACCAAACAGGTTTCCCACTGTTCAATCTCTTTGATAGATCTATATAATAGTGTTGCTATTCAAAAACAAGACCTAAATCTTCATTTCAATTTAGTTTTATATAAAAAATCGAACATTCACATTATTCCAGAACCATCATGCATGAACTTATTAGTCCCACTTTGGTTAGTTTCAAAACATTTTCGGTATATGAGTTATTTTAGATTCAGTTACTTCAATTGGATGCAATTCTTATAGCAGCATTAAAGGTACATCCTTATTTCAAAAGACCAACGTAGTCCATTATATATTGCAAAGATTCAAGAGCAGGAAAATATACTCATCAAAGTTGGTGCCGAAGCCGCAACGTTTCGGAGGATTTATCCGCAATGGAGATCTGTACCTATAGCGACCAGTGCTGATAGTCTATCAGGAGAGATCAAACAGGTCTGTAGCTATAGCGACCAGTGCTGGCCGCCTATCAGGAGAGATCAAACAGGTCTGTAGCTATAGAAACCAGTGCTGGCAGCCTATCAGGATAGATCAAACAGGTCTGAAGCTATAGCGACCAGTGCTGGCAGCCTATCAGGATAGATCAAACAGGTCTGTAGCTATAGCAACCAGTGCTGGCAGCCTATCAGGAGAGATCAAACAGGTCTGTAGCTATAGTAACCAGTGCTGGCAGCTATCAGGAGAGATCAAACAGGTCTGTAGCTATAGCATCCAGTGCTGGCAGACCTATCAGGAGGGATGGAACAGGTCTGTAGCTATAGTGACCAGTGCTGATAGTCTATCAGGAGAGATCAAACAGGTCTGTAGCTATAGCGACCAGTGCTGGCAGCCTATCAGAGAAGATCAAACAGGTCTGTAGCTATTAGTAACCAGTGCTGCAGCCTATCAGGAGAGGTTCACACAGGTCTGTATGCTATAGCGACCAGTGCTGATAGTCTATCAGGAGAGATCAAACAGGTCTGTAGCTATAGCGACCAGTGCTGACAGCCTATCAGGAGAGGTCACACAGGTCTTTAGCTATAGCGACCAGTGCTGATAGTCTATCAGGAGAGATCAAACAGGTCTGTAGCTATAGCGACCAGTGCTGGCAGCCTATCAGAAGAGATCAAACAGGTCTGTAGCTATAGCATCCAGTGCTGGCAGCCTATCAGGAGGGATGGAACAGGTCTGTAGCTATAGTGACCAGTGCTGGCAGCCTATCAGGAGAGATCAAACAGGTCTGCAGCTATAGCGACCAGTGCTGGCAGCCTATCCGGAGAGATCAAACAGGTCTGCAGCTATAGTGACCAGTGCTGGCAGCCTATCAGGAGAGTTCACACAGGTCTGTAGCTATAGCGACCAGTGCTGATAGTCTATCAGGAGAGATCAAACAGGTCTGTAGCTATAGCGACCAGTGCTGGCAGCCTATCAGGAGAGGTCACACAGGTCTTTAGCTATAGCGACCAGTGCTGTTAGTCTATCAGGAGAGATCATACAGGTCTGTAGCTATAGCGACCAGTGCTGGCAGCCTATCAGGAGTGATCAAACAGGTCTGTAGCTATAGTAACCAGTGCTGGCAGCCTATCAGGATAGATCAAACAGGTCTGTAGCTATAGCGACCAGTGCTGGCAGCCTATCAGGATAGATCAAACAGGTCTGTAGCTATAGCAACCAGTGCTGGCAGCCTATCAGGAGAGATCAAACAGGTCTGTAGCTATAGTAACCAGTGCTGGCAGCCTATCAGGAGAGAGCGAACAGGTCTGTAGCTATAGCCTCCAGTGCTGGCAGCCTATCAGGAGTGATGGAACAGGTCTGTAGCTATAGTGACCAGTGCTGATAGTCTATCAGGAGAGATCAAACAGGTCTGTAGCTATAGCGACCAGTGCTGGCAGCCTATCAGGAGAGGTCACACAGGTCTGTAGCTATAGCGACCAGTGATGGCAGCCTATCAGGAGAGGTCACACAGGTCTGTAGCTATAGCGACCAGTGCTGATAGTCTATCAGGAGAGATCAAACAAGTCTGTAGCTATAGCGACCAGTGCTGACAGCCTATCAGGAGAGGTCACACAGGTCTTTAGCTATAGCGACCAGTGCTGATAGTCTATCAGGAGAGATCAAACAGGTCTGTAGCTATAGCGACCAGTGCTGGCAGCCTATCAGAAGAGATCAAACAGGTCTGTAGCTATAGCATCCAGTGCTGGCAGCCTATCAGGAGGGATGGAACAGGTCTGTAGCTATAGTGACCAGTGCTGGCAGCCTATCAGGAGAGATCAAACAGGTCTGCAGCTATAGCGACCAGTGCTGGCAGCCTATCAGGAGAGATCAAACAGGTCTGCAGCTAAAGCGACCAGTGCTGGCAGCCTATCAGGGAGGTCACACAGGTCTGTAGCTATAGCGACCAGTGCTGATAGTCTATCAGGAGAGATCAAACAGGTCTGTAGCTATAGCGACCAGTGCTGGCAGCCTATCAGGAGAGGTCACACAGGTCTTTAGCTATAGCGACCAGTGCTGGCAGCCTATCAGGAGAGATCAAACAGGTCTGTAGCTATAGCTACCAGTGCTGGTAGCCTATCAGGAGAGATGGAACAGGTCTGTAGCTATATAAACCAGCACTGTAACCTATCAGGAGAGATCAAACAGGTCTGTAGCTATAGCGACCAGTGCTGGCAGCCTATCAGGAGAGATGGAACAGGTCTGTAGCTATAGCGACCTGAGGAGCTGATGCAGCCCATACAAGAGGGGATATCTAGGAATAGGTAGGACACTGTTAGTGGACACATATTGCCAAGTGACTTGTTTCTACAAGATCTTTAACATAAAAAGCAGCAATCCTTGTAGCGAGACAAACCCTTTAAGGTCGGTCCGCGACTTTGTCCAAATTTTTACTTTTGGCCCACTGGCTGCTTGAGTTTGACACCTCTGGTATAAACCATGCATTAGGATGTACAAAGATGGCAATATTAAAACAGAAAATATGGCGGCGATGGAAGCCTTCACAAAGCTTCCAGCTGCCATGTTAAGCGATTGGGACACAGCGGTCTCGCCGCTGATATCCCGATTGGAGAGAGAAATGGTGCCCGGCGGGTAGGGGGAAAAAAGATCCAAAATAATAATAATAATAATAATAATAATAAAAAAAATAATAAAAATGGGTAGAGAGTAGGAAGCAAACAAAGCTAAAGCAGGTGACTGCAGGATCATGGAGAACCAGAATCCTGTATCGTGGTACCTGGAGGCGGCCACCTAGCTGTAGATAGAAGTCCAAACGGATCCACATCCAACGCGAAGGGCGCTCCTCGAACCAATGGATCTTGCTTTATGTTGGGAGATGTGAGAGAGAAGTCTTATACACAGGCCAATAGGACCAAGTTTTATTGAATCAGTGCAACTGAGTGGGGGATCGAGCCATCAGTTCTTCCATATACTCAATAGAAGGAGGAGTGGAAGGCTAAGTCTACACAGCACAGATTTTCCGTTAGATTTTTGATGGTTTTTAGTACAGGCAGTCCCCGACTTACACCGTTCCGACTTACATCTGTCCCCTAGTTACAAACGGAAACTTATGGGGCATGCTGGCACTTGTAGTTCCATGTTCCACAGCAGAGAGTAGCTGTGGAACTACAAGTGCCAGCATGCCCCAGCAGCACACGGGGTGAAAATTAGGTGAATTTTCTTAACGGGCACAGGCAGCAAACCAAATGTAAAAACCCTTCCCTGCACTATCCAAAACGGAAAAAAAACGTTTGTACTGGAGTTACATTTAATAAATATACCTCTTCTGACTTACGTACAAATTTAATTTAAAGGGGTTGTCTCACTACAAAGATTTGCTTTCAAATTTTTGGGGACACTAAATGAAGATTTTTTCCCCCAAATATTTTGCTTTGTTTTTGTTTTTTTTTGTTGGGAGTACAAGTGATTTTTTTTCCTTTGGGGCTTCAGGATTCTTGTTAAAACCTGTTTGTTTGTTCCCTCTGTGTTTTTCTAAATTTAAGGGGGGAGTGTGTAATACACAGGTCCTGACAGAATTGGCACCCTGAGAGTTGTGTGTTATTGCTTTCAGACAAAAGACAAAATTATATTTTTTACTTTAGCTCTGAAGCTTCTCTGGCCTCAGAGAAGGAGTTGTTTTATCAAATTGCGAAGTCTGATAAAAGAGCTATTGCTAATTCCCCATAGTTGCCCAGGAAGTGAAGGAGGGATGAATGATAGAATGCTAGATCTTTGAAACGTGAGATGAGAAAAACCCTTTAAGAACAAACCTAAGTCTTATCCTTCGAACCCGGGGAGGCCTTTTTTAGAAACCTCTGAAAATCTGACGGAGAACTTGACACATAGGCTGCCTGAAAACATGCCCAAAAAACAAAAAAACACCCCAACTGGGTTTTAGTTTTCAATGAGTTTTTTTGTCTGCTACTGTGTGGCCCTAGCCGAAGTTTTGCTCTCGGGTATAAAACCGTTTGCCCCAAAAATTTCTATGTCCCCTCGATAAAAATTCCGTGATGACCAATTGCATATTTTTGTGCAAAAAAAAGTTATTACATTAAAAAATTAAAAAAACAGACCTTTTTTTTTTACTATTTTCCCAAAATTTAAAATAAAAAAAGAAAAAAAATTTTAAATAGGGTTCCCCTTGGGGGTGCCTAAGGGTTTATATTAATAAATCAGACTTTTAGGGTATGTTCACATGGCGTATTTTGGCCCGTCTTCCCCCAAAAGAAAGTTCAAAAACACATCTATAAAAACTGAAATGTAAATACACACTTTTATTCATAGTGTTCGGAACCGGAAAAGGGAATTGAGTCAATTCTAAGAGGCATATATGTGACGTGAAATTAAAGTACAGAAGGCCTCGGGCATTTCGCGTCATTTTCACATTTAAATTACACGCTGGCAAGCGCGTAGTTTCAACAATGCAACAAAAAGCGTTTTGCACGCACAATGTACCGCCCGCAAATAGTCATGTGCCTACCCCCGATGTTGTGGCGGGTTTACCAATTTGTCTTGGGTTTTTTTTTCTTTGTATTGTAAAAATGGAGGGGGGGGGAAGAGGTATAAACTTTTTTTTTAAAAAAATTCATTTTTTTATCTTTTGAATTTTTATTAAACAAATTTTACTTGCAAATGTATTCCTCCTGGGATATTTGACCACTTAGGGGCACGTACATGTGTACACTATTCTGCAATACTAATGTACAGCAGAATAGTGTGCTATGACAGCTGTCCTATTATATCGGCCTGTGGCAGGGGGTAATAGGGGCAATGAGACGGCATCCTAGGGGACTATATTAGGCAACCAGCTGCCGTGACTACCAGTCGGCACCCCACGACTGGATTGCAGGGGAGCTGATTTGCAAGTGGTAGGAGGTGCCCCTAACTGCATAACTGCTAATATGGTGCGGTCAGATTTACTTTGACATTTAAATAGCTGTACGGTTGGGAGTGGAGTTATCTTAAAATTATAGACTGTCCGTGTTTTTGTCAGTGGGCAAACTTACACAATCAGCAAGGGGTCAAATAATTATTTCCTTCACTGTAGATGTGTGTTTGGGTCCGAAACACGGATACAAACAAATTAAAAAAAAGCAAAAACAGTATGATCTTTAGTGTTGTCCCATGAAAAGATATAATATAATATTTATAAAAATGTAAGGGGTGTACTAACTTTTGTGAGATATTGTATGTATGAAACAAAGATAGATGTGGACTTTTTTACCCAAATTTTTTACACACCTACTGCCATACCATGTCCAATAATATATCTATAGAGTGGTGACACAATACAGTGTCCAAGTAATACTGTCACACAATCAGCCATTGAATGTAGAGTATTGCCCTAAAAATCCCACACAATAAAACATTAAGGGGGATACGTCTGAATGAGGCTGTGTCAGAAGTCTGGTGTCTCTTCAGCCTGACATCAGGCGCAGTCCTGTTTGCTAGATTTTTAAATGGGCACACTCCAATATCAGGCACATTATAGAGTGCCCATGGCATTTTGTAATGCACCTGAGATTGGGGGGGGGGGGGGTGATGAGGTGGCGTGCTTACAACCGTACGTAGCTATAGATTTATAGCTTCAGTACGGCAAATCCAGGCGCATTACTGCTGGAACAGGTAGAGCACTTTAAATGTGGTTTAAATGTGGTTTACCTGAGCTAGAAGTGTCGCTTTTACGCTAGTAGGCGTATGATTTACGACCCACAAAAGGATAGGTTGAAGACAGGTGCCGGCTTTTACCTAACAACCAGCAGCCGTCATGTGTGGAGCGGGCTCAGCTTAACTGTTGTCTTGGCCCTGCATTACCTCCCCCTAGCAGATACATACAAGATTGCACTTGATGGCATCATGTTCGTGCCCATAGCGGTACCCAAAAATCGCTCACAAATGCTCTAATAATTGTCGTCCATAGATATGATGACAGATCCTCCTGCTTCTTAGATGAGGATTAGCTTCTTTGTAGTTTTCACTTATAGAATATGTTCCAGGAGTGGAGATTACTGAAAACTTGTCTGTCCAGGTGACCACACCCGGCGCGGTTTGCACCTGCTGACCATGGCATGGGACACACACAATCCCCCTAATGGTTTGTGATCTGATAATTACACAGAGAAGCGTCACCAACGATTAAGAAAGCAAAAAGATGATTAAGATAAAAAGAGCCGAGATCCCGAGATCTACAACTACCAAACCTGGGACAGATGCAAAGGTCTCTGCTTCCCATATGCTGTGAGTGAACAATCTAGTGCAAAGAAAGCTCAGTCACTATCTAATGAAACGTTTCATAACATTGTAGATCTCTGCTTGCTGTCAATGAAATAAAAGTAGTTCATACGAACCAATATTTCTTGAAAAGAACAGATTTGCCACTGACCGGGCTTTGCGTCACTTTATTTAATGGGCTAAACACCTGTGAAACCTGCAATGCCAATCTCATCAGCTGAATCACCGATGAAGAAGTCATTGACACAGAAGTTCACTTACTTTTGGAGCAAACAAAAGTGAGTACACCCCTAAGTGACAACAAAAGTGAGTGCACCCCTAAGTGACAATGGACAAATTGTGGCCAAAGTGTCAGTATTTTTTGCGGACCCCTTTATTTTCGAGTATGGCCTTAACTCTCTTGGGCCTGGAGGTCACTGGAGCTTTACAGGTTGCAGCCACTGGAATCCTCTTCCCTCCTCCATGACGACATCACGGAGCTGGTGGGTGTTAGAGACTTTGCGCTCCTCCACCTTCCGTTTGAGGAGGCCCCACAGATGCTCCATAGGGTTTAGGCCTGGAGACGCTTGGCCAGTCCAGCCCTTTGACTCTTTCTTCTAGCAAGGCAGTGGTGGGGTTGGAGGTGTTTGGGGTCGTTATCATGTTGGGTACTGCCCTGTGGCCCAGAAGGGAGGGGATCATGCTCTGCTTCACTATGTCACAGTACAGACTTGGATGGGAGAGGCATGGACCACACATCCTCACACTATACGTTAATCTAATGCATCTCAGCAAAACTTTACAAAAAAATGAACGGAGGTTTTTTAGTAGACTTTTTGATCAAAACGTATAGGCCATTGCCACTTCACGGCGACCTCTACAAAGTGGGTCCCCTACACTAAATGGGGGCAACACTGCATGGCGGCCACCACCGCAGCAAAAACCACACAAATGAGAGGCACAGCCCAGTGGCCCAACAGCACCACTGCTGCCTCACCTAGCCCCCTGGCTCTGGGCTGCACCACCCCACAAGAACAGCATCACAGCAACAATGGCCGCCACACAGCACCGCCAGCACAAAAGGAAAGGTAGAGGCTCACCTTTTTAGGGCTCCCTGCAAGAACTGAAAAAAAGGGGCATTAACCCTTGGCTATTTTACCACAGCGAAATTTCGAGAGCGGGGGTGTTCTTTTTTTGTAAAGTTTTGCTGGAAGCACTGGATAACGTATTTTGGAGGTTTTGGGGGTTCTGCCTCTCCCTTCCAATTATGACATCTTTTGCATTCATGGTTCCCTCCATGAACTGTAGCTTCCCACACCCGGGGAAAGCCTCATGTACCCCAAACCAGACATCCCACCCACCATGCTAGACTGGAGGCAGACACATTGTCTTTGTAAAATCAATTAGGCTGTGCCCCCATATATTTTAAAAAACTAAGCATAGGTGCCACACAAAAAGGCAATAGCATACTGTAAACCTGGGTTGTGGATCCACTACCCACCGCAAGCGATGGCGTAAGCCACACCAGGGAACGGATTTCTAAGTGGAACCCCCGGTTTTACCGACCCCCCAAAGGGTTGGGACTTGCTGCGGGGGTTTCCACCAGGTCGCTACCCTGATTGACTTGCTTGCGTGGTACCCAAAGGAATAGAGGTACAGAATGGGCGGGGCAAACTCGTAGTCGGGGAGGGGCAGGAAGGGTCGGGCAGGCAGCAAAGGTTGGGGTGGGGAAACGAAAACCCCGGGGGGGATGGTACACAGTAAGAAAACCCGGAAAAGTAAAAAAGGGCTTCCTCGCATAGGTATGGGCACTATGGAATCGGCGAGGGCCAGGAAGAGGTGGAGCAAATTTAAAAGGGACATGGCGGGTGTTTGCTTTTTTGGGGCGCGTGGCCCTTTAAAATTTGGGGAGAGGGGCGGCCGCGGTCCCTAAGGAGCCAGGGCGCGCGCACCGGCCGCCACACAGTCCGGAGCGCGGTCAGGTGAGGAGGGGATTTCTGGGACGGGGGAGCCACGGGGCGGGCGTTTTCCGCATCCCCGGGGCGGCCCGTGTAAAAAGGGCAGCAGTGCGCTGCACCCGGACCCCGGGGTGCAGCGCCACTCTGACCAAAAACACTTATACAAATTTTCAGTGGACACTAAAAACTAAGTGAAAAAAAAAAGGGGATATAGGAATATTGGAAAAGAAATTTCGCTAAGGAAAATATGAAAAAAATGGGACTCTTAGTTTACAGTTTTTTATCAAAGATTGTATTAAGTCACTTAAAGGGTTCACTTAGTTTTTTGTGTCCCCATTTTGTTTTTTGGGTTTTTGTTGTTTTGTATTCCCTTTTTTCATGTGCACCTATGTTACTTTTTAAAAATTATTTTTGGAATTGGGCACACCTAATTGTTTTTTTAAAGTTCTATTTGGGGAATTTGGCAGCCTCATTGGCTCGTGCATTTCCGCCTACCTCTTTTTAAACTATTTGCGGTTTAATTCATTTGCGGGGTTTATCAAACCTGAGTTTGTTTTAGTTGATGGTATTTTCCTTGGGGTTTGGAAAACATTTTTAGTGTTGGGGGACTCCCCTTTTAGGGGGCCCCCCTTGCCGGCTATTGGGAGGTAAAGTTTAAATTTCAATCCTTGATCAAAAACTGAAAATAAGAACCCCGGTTTTTCTTTTTTCCTTGGGCAGAAATTGCATTTCCCCAATTATTCTTTATACCTTGATTTTTCCCCCACTTTAGTTTTTTAGTGTGCCATTTGATATTTGAAATTAGATGTAAAACTTGTCTTTGAAATCCTAAACCCCTGGTTGCACACGCTTGACCCAACTAAAGCAAAAAAAGTTTCTCTTGGTCTCATAGAGAAAAGGGAAACAGGGTTTTCCAGTAACCCAAATGCCCTTAGTCTGTTTGCCTTCAGCAACTTTTTTGCGGGTTTTCTTGTGAAATAAAATCTTTAGAAAAGGCTCCCTTCGGGACGAACCCCTTTGAAGACTAATGTGATGCAGTTGCGGGCGTTTTGGTCTGTGCATTTGGTTTGGCTGCCCCCCCCAAACCCCCGTATCCTTGGGAGCAAGCTGGGGAGCCCCTCATCTCTGGATATGACGCAGAGCTCGTGCACTCAGCTTCTTTTTGGGCAAAACCCTGGTTTAGGCCCGTTCTGAATGGAAAATGTTTTTGTTAAAAACCCCGTATGGTCTTTTGGGCCCTCCCCTCTTTGGGGGGTACCAAACCCCGGGACTTGAACAATGCATGGAGCACAAACTCCCTGTGGAGTAAAGCGGACTCTTTAAGGTTTCCACCCCCTTTAGAAACCCCTTTGGGGGGGTTTCCCTTGTGTTTCCCGTTTTTAACCTGTCGGCTATGAGGGGAAATCCTCTAAATTTTTATTACCCCGGAGATGTAGGGGAGTGGGCCCCTTTTCCGCCACAACTGTGGGAGGCTTCGTTTCGCCGCCAAAAGGGGAAAATGTTTTCTATTCCCCGGGGGAAAAAGGTTTAAGTGTTTTTTGAATCCCGGACCCCCTCCCCCGTTTTAAGTCCGGGGGGCCCCCAGGGGAATGAAAGAATTTAGGAATTAATTTGAAGTGTTTCCCAGGTGAACCCCCAAAAAGGTAGTTTGTTTTATTGAAGGGGCTTTTGTCCAGAAAATCTGTGTTTTAGCTGCATTCCCCTAGGCCCTGCCAATAGATCTGTTTTTTTTGTTCCCCACTTTGGGGGCCCAAAGGGTGTAATCTATCTGGGAAATTTTGGGGAAAGGGGGAGATTAAAAAACGTTTAAAAGGCGGTTTTGTATGATCTTAAAGTAAGTCTCACGCCCCAAATTTCACAGATAACATGGTTTTGTTTCGGCGATAATACCTTTTGGAATCATGTCCCAAGGGCCAGGTCTTTCCCCCAAACGGCGACGCCAATAAAAGGAAAAAGCCCGGAAAATACTCGCCTTTTCAACCCCCCCTAAAGTCCGGTAGAGGGGTGAAAAAGGCAAAAGTCCCTGTGGTTTGGGGCAAATCCGTTTAAATCATTAGGGATGGTCTCCTTGGAGGGCATCTCTTAGCCTCCCCCCGCGAAATAATAAGTGGTAGGCGGCCCCAAAAGAAGTGAACCCCCCGGGAAAGGGGAATTCTCGATAATTTTCCCAAAGGCCTCAGCCAAATATGCAGCTTTTGGATGCCCTCAACTGCCCCCCTGGTAGCTAAACCCCGGTCTTTCCCCCTCCTGAAAAATCGGGTTTTCCCTGACCCCAGAAATGAACTCGGGTTTATCCCAAATAGGCAAGTCCCTTGGGAAAAGGGGGAAGGAAAGGCCAGGCGTTTCCCCAGCTCCTTTCCCACCCAGTTAAGTGTCCCTGATCAGTGGGGGAAAAAACTTTATCAAGGGGGGGAAACTTGGGATATCTGGTATGGAACAGAGCTTTGTGTCACGGATTGGGGCCCCCCCGCGACATTTTCCCCCGGGACCGTCCCTATTTTAGCCCCCGCCTCTTCCAAATGGGCCCCTTTCTTTGGGTCCCTTTTGTTTTACATGCCTATTGGGGAAAGCGTTTCGAAAGCCTTTTTCTCGGCCCCCTTACCGTTTTGGTTACCCAACCCTTTTGCCTTCGGTTTTTTTAATTCCCAACCCCCCCCCTATTTTCCTTTGGAAAAACCGCCTGGCCCCTGACATTCCCCCCCCCGCCCTTATAAAATTCAAAAGGAAACCAACCCCCAAGCCCCCCCCCCCCCCCCCCCCCCCCCCCCCCCCCCCCCCCGCCCCCCCCCCCCCGCCCTGGGACCCCCCCTTTTGGGGGTGGTTCCCCCCCCCCCCCACCCCCCCCCAACCCCCCCCCTTTTTTCCCCCTTCCCCTACAAATTCCCCCCCGCCCCCCTGTTTTCCCCGAACCCCCACCCCCCCCCCCCCCCCCCAGCCCCTTTACTGGATTCTGTACCCCGCCTTCTCTTGGCCGCCACCCCAGGCAAGCCCCCGGGGGTAGTGACCCGGTGGACTCCCGCCCCAGCAAAATCCCATTTCCCCCTTTTCGGCGGGCCCCTGGTGGGAAAAACCCGGGACCCACTTAGAAATTTCCCCTCCCCGGTTTGGGCTTTGCCATCGCCTGCGGTTTGGTCCCGAGGATCCAACCCCCGACCCTTACAGCTTGTGGAGACCCGGGGGAATTTTGTTCCTTTTTCCAATTCCCAGTTCGAGAAGCAGGAGCGAAAAATTTAACCGTCAAGAGTGTCGTTCTTTTTACACGCCAAGGGCTGTACTAGTCCCGGGGGCCGGGCCCCTAAACCCCTGCCGATCGTTAAAGGGCCTAAGCCGCTACCAGTCGCTTTAAACTATCGGCTTGGGGGTTGGGGTTTTTGGAAGAAAAGGGAGCGGGGGGCGGGGGCCGCCGGAGCACATACAGTTAGATGCTTTTTGGGGGAAACAGAGGGCTCCGCGGAGTAATCTGTGGGGCCCCAGTCAGGATGGGGCTCTTTGCGCGCCGGTTGTGCACGGGCGGGTGGCCCCGTCATCAGCTGCCCGCCCCGCCGGGCCCCGGTTTACGTCACGCCGGGTGAGAAAAGGAACCCGGGGGCAGCGACGGAAAAGCGGCGGGGGAGCGGGGGTTTAAAGGGAAGTGTTTCCCGGGTTTACTTTTATTTAGCCCCCAATTTTTTGCTGGGGGCTATTAACTCTTGTTATATGGTTTCAGGGAGGGGGGCTTTTTTCTATTGTTATATGTGCCGGGAGGGGGGGCTTTAAATTTAAAAAATTGTTTTTGTGCAGGGAGGGGGCTATTATTAAATTGGGTTTTATGTGTAGGGGAAAAGGGCCCATTTTTCTATTGTTATTGTGCAGGGAGGGCCTTTTTTATCTATTGTTATTTTGTGCAGGGAGGGGGGGGTAAATTTTCTACTGTTATATGGCAAGGGGGGGGGGTTTTTATCTTTTTGTTATATGTGCAGGGGGGGGGCCCCGTTATTTTGTTATATGTTGCAGGGAGGGGGGATTTTTATCTATTGTTATATTGGGTTTTCAGGGAGGGGGGCTATTATCTATTGGTTTTATGTGTAGGGAGGGGGCCCATTTTCTATTGTTTTTATGTGCAGGGGGGGGGCTTTTATTTTTTGTTATATGTGCAGGGGGGGGGGCCTATTATCTATTGTTATTAATTTGAAGGGAGGGGGGCTATTATTTATTGTTTTATGTGCAGGGGGAGGGGGGGGGTCTATTATCTTTTTTTTATATGTGCGGGAGGGGGGGCTATATCTATTGTTTTTATGTGCGGGAGGGGGGCTATTATCTATTGTTTTTTTTTGCCAAGGGAAGGGGGGGTTTTTTTTTCTACTGTTATTTTGTGAAGGGGGGCTTTTATCTACTGTTTATGTGAGGGAGGGGCTATTTTTTATTTTTTATATGTGCAGGGAGGGGGGGCCCCTTTTTTATTGTTTTTTTGTGCAGGGAGGGGGGCTTTTATCTATTTTTTTATGTGCGGGGGAAAGGGGGGGGTATTTTTTTTTCTAATGTTATTTTGTGCAGGGGGGTATTATTACTGTTATATGTTTAGGGGGGGTTTTTATCTATTGTTATATTTTGGCAGGGAGGGGGGGCTTATTATTTTTGTTATTTTGTTTCAGGGAGGGGGGGCTATTATCTTTGTTATATGGGCAGGGGGGGGAGGGCTGTCTATAATTGTTATATGTGCAGGGGGGGGGGGCTATTATCTATTGTATTTATGTGCAGGGAGGGGGGTTTTTAAACTTTTTGTTAAATGGTGCAGGGTGGGGGGCTTTTTTCTTTTGTTTTATGTGCAGGGAGGGGGGTACTATTTTCTATTGTTATTAATTTGCAGGGAGGGGGGCCCCATTAAATTTTTTTTCATATGTGCAGGGAGGGGGGGCTATTATCTAAATGGTTTTATGTGTAGGGGGGGGGCTTTTTAAATTTCTGTTAAAATTTTTGCAGGGGGGGGGGGGGGGGTTTTTATCTATTTTTTATATTTGCAGGGGGGGGGCTATTTATCTAATGTTTTATGTGACGGGGGGGGGCTATTTTTTATGTTATAAGGCAGGGGGGGGATTTTATTTTTTTTATGTTATACGTGCAGGGGGGGGGGGGCCCTATTATCTATTGTTTTTTATTTTGCAGGGAGGGGGGGCTAATTTTCTACCCGGGTTTTATGTGCAGGGAGGGGGGGGTTTTTTTCTATTGTTTTATGTTGGGAGGGGAGGGGGGCTATTTTTCTTTTGTTATAAATGGGGAGGGAAGGGGGGTATTTTCTACTGTCATTTGTGCCGGGCGGGGGGCTATTATCTAATTATTACGTGCAGGGGGGGAGTATAATTACCCTACATATGTGCTGGGGGAACCCCATTTAAACTTCCTAAAATATGTGCTGTGGGCCCATAAGCTACCTTTCATATGTTTCTGGAGGCCATAAGGGTACCTAAATTTTTACACGTTTCTGTGGGGGGCCCATAAGCTGCCTACTATATTTTTTGCTGGGGGACCAAAATGCCCTTTTTAATGCTTTGGGGGGCCTAAACCCGCCTTTTTACCTGCTGGGGGCCTAAAACCCGGCTATATACCTGCTGGGGGACCTAAACCTGGCCTATATACCCGCTGGGGGACCTAAAACTGCCCCATATACTGATTGGGGGGCCCTTAAAACTGCCTATTTTACCCGCTGGGGGACCTAAAACCCGCCTTTTTACCTGCTGGGGGGCCTAAACCTGCCCCATTTACCTGTTTTTGGGGTTTTAAAAAAACCCCGCCTATATACCTACTGGGGGGTCCTTAAAATTTCCTAATTTTTCCTACGGGGGATCAATAACCCGCCTATTTTTACCCCTGGGGGATCCATAATTTTTCCCTATTAACCCGTGGGGGACCCCAAAACCCCCGCTTTTTATTCCTTTGGGGGATCCTTAACCCTTTCCCATATACCCACTGGGGGATCCATAACTTGCCCATTACCTTTTGGGGGGATCAATAAACCTGCCTAATACCTGATGGGGGACATACAAAATACACACCTACCTCTGGGAGATAATAAAGTATAAACCCACCTTTGGGGGGCTTTAAACTTACTGGGGGGGCCCTTTTTCCTTCCTGGGGGAAAAATAATTTACGCGTTGTGAACGTAACATCTTAACCCGGGTTTGTTAAGGCCTCAGCTCAAGTCAGTTGATAAGACCTTAGCAATGATCCGCGGACCCCCGTTTGTTAAGCCTTTGTTAAAGGGGCCTAAAGTCGATTTTAAAGACCTTAGCAATCGCTGGGGATAATTGTCCCCCCTAAATCTGGGAGTTTAGTCCCCCCACCCAAAATTGGCAATATTGTTTGTGAAAAGGATGCGGGGTTTTTTCCCTCCCCAAATGAATTTGGAAAAGCATAAATTTAATTTTTTTAATGTCGTGTTTGGGAGGAACGGGGGGTCTGCAGGGGGTATAGTTTTTGGGGAAGCAACCCATTTTTATGGCGGGCACCGCCAGCCAGAGACAGTGGTAAGGGGCCCAACCCCCTCAGGCCCTGGGGATTTTGTCGATAAGGGGTGGGATATTTTTTTTGTAATCAAGCCCGGGAGCCCCTTTGCCAATCTTGAGCCCAAAAATAAGAAGGATGGGGGGGAACCCGGGTTATGCTAATCCTATGCAGCCCGGTGGGACTGTGATAGTTTTGGACCCTATTTCAAATAATTCACTTTTAGACAATTTACTTTATCCCCTAAAAAACGCCCCCAAAACTTTGCAGGCTCTAGCACTGGGGAGGGTCGTCAAAGGGTCCGACAAAAAACAATATAGATCATCGGAAAACAATGCAATTTTCACCTCTTTGTCTCCAATCCGTTTTCCCCCGGGAAAAAAAGGTCAGAGTCTTTAGCACCGCGCCAGAGGCCAAAGGGCCAGGTTAAAAAGAAAAGGGGGATAACGGGAAACCCTGTCGCATTTTTTTTTGAAGGAAGAATTTTTGGGAAAGGAAACCTAGGTTTTTAAATCTGTGCCTTTTGGGAGCATCATAGATAGAATAAGTAAAAACCGGAATGTCCCTGTACCCCCCAGGGCATCCAGAACAATCCCAGCCGCCCAAAAAGCGGACATTATCGAAGGCCTTTTCTGATCCAAGGCCAGGTAGGATGGCTGTTCCCCGGGAAAAAGGGTTTGTGTCGGATTCTTTCAAACATCAAGTACCTTCCGATGTTACCCACGTCCCGGGGCCCTTGATGAAGCCCTTTTTGGGGAGGGTCCTTCAGTTGGGGATAAAGTGCGCAAGGGATTGGCCAGAATTTGGGGAAAGAATTTTTTGGTCGTATTTGGGGGATATGGCCTATAGGATGCGGGGAGTGGGGCCCCTTGATTATGCTTTTTGGATTCCGGGCGCATGGCCCCATTTCGCAAAAAGGTTGAAATTTTTCCGTGAGGGTGGGGGGATTGATAAATTTAAAGATCTTTTTTAATCCCCCCAGGAACCCTCGGGTCCGGGGGCCTTGCCGTTTTTTCAGATGGGAATCGCCGCCCTGACCTTTCCCCCTCGGTCACATTGCTTTCAGTTCCTCCCCCTAAAGACTGAAAGTGGGAAACTTAATTCGGGAAAGGAACCTTTTCCCCTTCCCCTCTGCTTGCATTTCCTGAGGATCAGCGTGGCATTATTCCTGACGGTTTTTTTTCCCCGCGGGGTCGGTGTGACGGGCCCCCTTTGGGCGTGCGAAAGGGCATGAATGTGTGTGGGTTTTTGGCCCCTTTCAGCGTCGGAAGGAGCTTTGGGTTTTTGTTTCCGAACCAAAAAGGGTTTGGGTGTAAGTGTGTTGTCACCTTTCCTCGCCCCGCCCCGGGGCCTTTCCTTCTGGCCCCCTTCCCCATTTGTCTGGGCCCTCCGAATTTCCCCCGGAAAAGACCCGTAATTCTCCCTAACTTTCCTAAAACCCTTCAGAAACCCTCCTTCAACTTATGCTTTACACGGGTATGGCCATAACCCTTCCTTAAAACCGCTTTCGCAGTCGCCCAGTGGGGGGGGGATGTTTTGGGGGGTTTTGGGGTTGTCAGAGGAAAAGGTTTTAAAACCAGCCCCTCCCCGTCTCCGCAAAATTCTTTCCCCCCGGGCGACTAGGAGGGAACTTCCATATGAAGTCTGAACCCCCTTAAAAAGACCCCAAAATTAGATCTATAGAGATGGAGTGTGGTCAGAAAGGGCCCCTGCGAATTTTAGGCCTCAATTTGGGTTTTGGAGGGTTTCCCCGAGACCAAAAGAGGGGTCCCCCTTGCCACGATGGTGGAAAGGGGAAAATATAGAAAAAATTCCCTTGTCGGGTTTCCCTTCCCCCTCCACAATCATGAAGTTGGTGGAGCCCAATGAGATCGTAAACCCCTTTTCCGATACAGTGGTGCCCCTGCACCTGTGTGTGGTGTTGACCCCCACCGGGTCAAAAACTGCGTTCAATGCCCCCATAATCGGCCCCTGGTTGGTCTTTGAAAATCTTTTCCTCTAGCCCCCCCGAAAAAATGCCCGATTCGGGCCCGTTGGGCCCCATAAAATTGAAATGCTAAGGTCACGACCTCCCCATTTGTGACCAATGTGGGACTCTGCCCTTTAGCATCATGTAGTGTGCACCATTCAAAGGGGAGGTTTTTATGTATAAGGTAACCCCCCCTGCTTTGCACTCTGAAAGGGGACCCCAAGACATGTCCATCCAAACTTCTCCAGCGCTTTAATCGTCGCCCCAAAGTGAGTCCCTTTAAGAGAACCACGTCGGGGGAGTCTTCAAAAGGGGAGATCCCTTCATCCCCCTTATTTGGGGAGCGGGGCCCCTTTTATGTTCCTGGACTTCCGCATATTAGGGCTATCGCTATATGGAAGACCCGTGGGTAGGATGAGTATTGGCGGATTTCAAGATTTAGAGCTGTTTTTTGTATAGACGATAGGAGGAAAGGGGAGGACGCACAGCAACAACAAAAAACTTAAGAACCCCAAAAACTGGGACATGGCCAGAGCCCAAAATGCCCATTGGAGGGGTGTAAATACGCCAGAGGAAAGCAACTATTTTGCCTCTCTCAGTGCGCTTTTGGGGCTTCCTTTTTTTCCCTTCACAGAGGGCGCATTTCCCGGGAACTTTCCAAAAACAATGCCCCCCTCACCCCCCGGCAAAACATTGGGAAAAAAATCAAGAAAATATAACTGGTTCGACAGTTTTCTACTAAAAATGATTAAGTCGATAGAGAGGCTATTTTGGCAACCCAAGTCCCTTTAAAACTTGGACCCCAAAAATCGTCCGATGAACCAAACCCCCCCCCTTTTCCCAAACTGAATCTTGTGAGCGGAAAAGCCAAACGCCTCAAATTGGGGGAGAGTCTCCTGGGCTGTCCCCTTTTTCGGCGACGGATTTCCCTTTGGGGGAAAAAGGGGGGGGGGGACAGAGTGGCAACGGGGCCAGGAGGGTCCCTCTTTTTAATCTCCCCGGCCCTTTTTCGGTGGCTGTATTTGGCACAGGTGATGTAGTGATTTTGTGGCGGTCCGGGAGGGGAGGGCTCTGCTGTTGTCACAGGTGGACGTGCTGCTCCGGGGGATTGGCTGTTCGGAGGAAGGCCCCTCCCAAAGTTAAGACGTCACGTAGGGCCCTTTCCCCTGCTTCCGCGCCAGTAGGAATCTAGGGGTCCCCCGGGTCGGCACTTTGGGGTGGGGGGGTAGGGTTGAAGGGGCCCCCGTCTTTGGATACATCAGCAGAGAAGTCCTCAAAAAATAACACTTTTTGTCCCTGGGGGAGAAGTGGCTTATTAGCTGCGATTGGCCTCCCAGGATCTCAGATTATCATGAATCCGGAATTTCATAACACCCTTCGGCCCTCTGTCATTTGTTGGGATTTGGTGCTTGGGAGACGGGCCTTTTTTGGGCCCACTCGATGGTTCTCTCTATACGGAATTTGGTCAATGCCCCGGGGGGCTGGTAACTCCTCTTGGGCATTGAGGTTGGAGACGCGTGTTTGAAAGTTCGGAAGACCCCTACCTCAGGTTTTCTCCCCCTGGAGCGATTTCAAGGTTTCGATCCCGGGTTTTTTCAACAGTTTTGGGGCCTTGGCGCGAGCTTCAGGCGGGGGTTCAGGTGCTGTTGTCTGACTCCAGGGCATTTTTCTTGTTCCATTCTCTATTCCCGGGAAAAAGGTTTCTTGACTCTTGCTGTAATTTTTTTGATAGAGGGTTGGATAGTGGATTCTAGGGCCCCCCCCTGAAAATTGGAGCTATTTCCTTGCAAACTCAGCGCTAGCTGTTTGTGTCAATGGGAGATTGGTAAAGTGTCCGCGAGGAGGCCCAGGAGAGGGTCCGTGAGCCCCACCGCACTTTGTTTTGGCTGTACTCCCTGTCTTCCTCTCTAGCATTTTGGGTAGAAAAACGCCCTTTGGTGGGGCGTGCGTTGGTCCGGCCTGCTTGGCTTTTGGGCAGGTATTTCTCCCCTCAGGGAGATGAAGGCCTGTTACAGAAATCCCGGGCCCCCTGGTCCCAAGGGCAGGCAGGTGCCGTTTTATCTTGTCTCAATGCCCCGGGTAAATAGTGGCCCTGGTGTCCTTGCTGTGCTGTGTCTCAGTGACAACAGGTGTTCCTTTCACAGTCCCGGGCGTGCAGTGAAAGATCCCCCTCAGCTAATTGCCCTGTGCACAGGGCGGACGGTGCTCAGCCAATCTCCCCCTGCTATCCGCCGCTCAGTGCGCTTAGATGTCTTCTTACTGTGCCGAAGATGCGGGCAGTGCGGGCCGGGGCAACCAGAGCTCTCCCCTGCTCTCCCTTTCCACAGGGTTTCCGCGGCCCCCGGTACCGGAGGCGGGGGGCAGGCGCGGGGCAAAAGGGGGCTGCCCCGGCCGGGAATCGGGTCTCCAGCGGGGGGTACCGCCCGGGAAGGGCGCCCGGGGTGCAGGCGGGGGCCTCCCCTCTGGCTGCGGGGGGTCTGCGCTTATTAACGGCTGATTGTCGGTATTATTACCGGCGGGCGCGGGGAGCCGATGCGCCTCACGTCCTCATGCGCTGGCACCGGAACCGGAAAACCGCAACAATTCTTTTTATCATGTGGGGTCATATTGAACTTCCAGTGACCAGTATGAGGGAGTGTGAGAGTGATAACACCAAAAATAACACACCTGCTCCCTATTCACACCTGAGACCTTGTAAGGCTACGTCTACGCAGCAATGTTAAAATGCCGTCTAAAATCCGACGACATTTTACCATTGCTGTACCATGGTTTTTAGTGCGGGTTTGCGGCAAAAGCCGCCGTCGGTTTTCCGCCAGCCCAGTCCACGGGCTGAACGGTAATCCGACGGGTATCCGGTGGAAGATAGAACATGTTCTATCTTCCACCGGATGGCCAGTGGCTTCATTAGAAAGCCTGTCCTGTGTAGACTACAGCACAGATTTTCTAACGCAGTCTACACAGCTCTCGGTACAGTCGTATTTTCGGCAGATTCTAAGTACTGAATCCACTGAAAATCCATCGAGAATCTAGCACTAATGAGTCACATGACTTTGTGGAGGAAAAATGGAAAATTTGGCACAATTTATCCATTTTCACTTAGGGGTGAACTAACTTTTGTTGCCAGCAGTTTAGACCAGGCATCCTCAAACTGCTGCCCTCCAGCTGTTGGAAAACTACAACTCCCATCGTGCATTTATATAATCTATAACAGTGGGCATGATGGGAATTGTAGATTCCCAACAGCTGGAGGGCCGCAGTTTGAGGATGCCTGGTTTAGACAGTGTATAAAATCGTCTCTGTCATACAGGTGGTGTTTTTGCTTCCTCTCTAGGACAATAGCAGGGGCATAACTACCGGGGTAGCAGACGTAGCAGCTGCCATAGGGCCCAGACTCTTAGGGGGCCTGGACCCCGGGGCAGCTGCTACCACGTCTGCTTCCCTGGTATTTCGGCTCCTGTGCCCGCTGGCAACGAACATAACAGTTCACTGCCGGCGGACGCGGAGCTAAGAGGCCCGGCGCATCCGGCTTCTGAACGCCTGGGCCCTCTGGCCCAAGCGTTCAAAGGCAGAACTGTCCGGTGTTGGCAGAGCGAAGCTTTGCTAAACTGCCTGCTAGGCGCCGGCGCACAGTGCTGACATGGGCGCCAAGCACAGACTGGCCGGGAGCTGAGCTGCAAGGGAGCGTGAGGCAGGTGAGTAAGTGGTTTCTTATTTTTTCATATTAATGAGCCCTGCCTGCCTATATATAGCCCCCCAAAGCCCTGCCTGCCTATATATAGCACTGCCTGCCTATATATAGCCTCCCAAAGCCCTGCCTGCCTATATATAGCGCTGCCTGCCAATATATAGCCCCCCAAAGCCCTGCCTGCCTATATATAGCCCCCCCAAAGCCCTGCCTGCCTATATATAGTCCCCCAAACCCCTATCTGCCTATATATAGCCACCCAAAGCCCTGCCTGCATATATATAGTCCCCCAAAGCCCTACCTGCCTGTATATAGCCCCGCCTACCTGTATATAGCCCTGCCTGCTTATATATAGCCTCCAAAGCCCTGCCTGCCTATATATAGCGCTGCCTGCCTATATATAGGCCCCCAAAACCCTGCCTGCCTATATATAGCGCTGCCTGCCTATATATAGCCCCCCAAAGCCTTGCCTGACTATATATAACGCTGCCTGCCTATCTATAGTCCCCCAAAGCCCTGCCTGGCTATATATAGCGCTGCCTGCCTATATATAGCCCCACCAAAGCTCTGCCTGCCTGTCTATATATAGTCCCCTAAAGCCCTGCCTGCCTATATATAGCCCTGCCTGCCTATATATAGTCCCCACAAAGCCCTGCCTGCCTATATATAGCCCCTATAGCCTACCCTATGCCCTGCCTGCCTATATATATGGCCCTATAGCCTACCCTATGCCCTGCCTGCCTATATATAGCCCCTATAGCCTACCCTATGCCCTGCCTGCCTGTATATATGGCCCTATAGCCTACCCTATGCCCTGCCTGCCTATATATAGCCCCTATAGCCTACCCTATGCCCTGCCTGCCTGTATGGGCCCCCTATAGCCTACCCTAAGGCCTGACTGCCTACATATATGGCCCCTATAGCTACCTAAACCCTGCCTTCCTACCTATATGGCCCCTATATCCTACCTAAAACCTGCCTGCGTACCTATATGGGGCCCTATAGCTACCTAAACCATGCCTTCCTACCTATATGGCCCCTATACCCTGCCTGCCTGTCTATATGGAGCCCTAACTGCATGTCCCGGTAAATGTTCGTGGTCGGGGAGGCGGGCGAGGGGCGGGGTGGGAGGGGGGGTTGTCCCCATCCAAAAGTTTGCTATGGGGCCCAGGCTTCTCTAGTTACGCCCCTGGACAATAGGATCAACTTCATGGACCTTTTTGGGCTTTTAAGCTTAATTTCTTGGTTTCTCACTTTCTCTAAGTTACCGTATATAATCGAGTATAAGCCGAGGCGCCTACTTTTGCCACAAAAACCGGGAAAGCTTTTTGACTCGAGTATAAGCCTAGGGTGGAAAATGCAGCGCCTTCTGGTACACTTTAAAAATAAAAATGGATGCCAATAAAATTACATAGGCAGTTTAATGTCCCCCATAGGCAGATATAGGCAGTTTAATGTCCCCCATAGGCAGTTTAATGTCCCCCATAGGCAGATATAGGCTGGTATAGGCAGTTTAATGTCCCCCATAGGTAGGTTATAGGCTGGTATAGGCAGTTTAATGTCCCCCATAGGCTGGTATATGCAGTTATATGTCCCCCTAGACAGGCTATAGGCAGGTAATTGCCCCCATAGACAGGTTATAGGCAGGTATAGGTCCTCATAGGCAGGGTATAGGCAGGTATAGGTCGTTATAGGCAGGCTATAGGCAGGTATAGGTCGCCATAGGCAGGCTATAGGCAGGTAATTGCCCCGATAGGCAGGCTATAGGCAGGTATAGGTCCCCCTAGGCAGGTATAGGTCGTTATAGGCAGGTATAGGTCCCCCTAGGCAGGCTATAAGCAGGTATAGGCAGGCTATAGGCAGGTATAGGTCCCCTTAGGCAGGCTATAGGCAGGTATAGGTCTCCCTAGGCAGGCTATAGGCAGGCTATAGGCAGGTATAGGTACCCCTAGGCAGGGTATAGGCAGGGTATAGGCAGGTGAATGTCCCCCTAGGCAGGCTTTAGGCAGGTTTAGGCAGGCTATAGGCAGGTATAGGTCCCCCTAGGCAGGCTATAGGCAGGTATAGGACCCTCTATGCAGGCTATAGGCAGGTATAGGACCCTCTAGGCAGGCTATAGGGAGGTATAGGTCCCCCTAGGCAGGGAATAGGCAGGTATAGGTCCCTCTAGGCAGGCTATAGGCAGGTATAGGTCCCTCTAGGCAGGCTATAGGCAGGGTATAGATCCCCCTAGGAAGGCTATAGGCAGGTATAGGTCCCTCTAGGCAGGCTATAGGCAAGTATAGGTCCCTCTAGGCAGGCTATAGGCAGGTATAGGTCCCTTAGCGGTTAGGCAGGTATAAGGCAGGTTTATGTCCCCCTAGGCAGGCTATGGGGCAGGTATAGGGGTATAGGTCCCCCTAGGCAGGCTTAGGCGGGGTATAGGCAGGTTTTAGGCGGGGTATAGGCAGGTATAGGTCCCCCTAGGCAGGCTATAGGCAGGTATAGGCAGGTATAGGTCCCCCTAGGCAGGCTATAGGCAGGGTATAGGCAGGTATAGGTCCCCCTAGGCAGGCTTTAGGCAGGGTATAGGCAGGTTTAGGCAGGGTATAGGCAGGTATAGGTCCCCCTAGGCAGGCTATTAGGCAGGTATAGGTCCTCTAGGCAGGCTATAGGCGGGTATAGGTCCCTCTGGCAGGCTATAGGCGGGGTATAGGTCCCCTAGGCAGTATAGGCAGTATAGGTCCCTCTAGGCAGGCTATAGGCAGGTAAAAGGTTCCCCTAGCCGGGCCTTTTAGGCAGTATGGTCCCCCTATGCAGGATAAGGCAGGTATAGGTCCCCTGGGCAGGCCATAAGGCAGTATAAGCAGGGTATAGGCAGGTATGGACCCCCTAGGCAAGTATAGGCAGGTATAAGCTGGGTATAGGCAGGATAGTAGGTCCCTAGGCCAGGCTATAGGCAGGTATAAGCAGGGTATAGGGGGTATAGACCCCCTAGGCAGGCTTTGGCGGGTAAAACAGGTATAGGCAGGTTTTGGCCCCCCCTAGGCAGGCTAAGGCAGGTAAAAGCGGGAAATAGGCAGGTATAGGACCCCCTAGGCGGGCCCCTTATAGGCATAAAAGCGGGGGTATAGGCAGGTATAGGTCCCCCTAGGCAGGCCATAGGCAGGTATAAGCAGGGTATAGGCAGGTATAGGACCCCCTGGCGGCTATAGGCAGGTAAAGCGGGTATATGCAGGAAGTCCCCCTAGGCAGGCTATAGGCGGTATAAGCAGGTTTTGGCCGGGTTTATAGGACCCCCTAGGCGGCTATTAAGGGGTATAAGCAGGTTAGGCAGGTTTGGTCCCCCTAGGGCAGGCTAAGGCAGGTAAAAGAGGTTTTGGCGGGTATAGGACCCCCCCTGGGCGGGCTATAGGCGGGTATAAGCAGGGTAAAGGCAGGTAAGGCCCCCCAGGGGGTATAGGCAGGTAAAGCGGGTATGGAGGTATGGTCCCCCTAGGCATTAAGGCAGGGTTTTTAAAACAAAAAAAAAAACCCTTACCTCGATCCCCCGTGCTCCCGTCTCCCGGGCGCCCCTCCCGGGCACGGGCGCCTGGATCCATGCACAGCACGAGCGCTGCTCTTGCACCAGTGGTAAGCTGCAGCGCCTGGGCCCCCACAGTGCCCTCGGTGTCAGGTATCACATTTGCAATCCCTCCCTGAGGAGTGCATATAACGAAGGTCCCTGTCCCCGCACGGGCCATCGCAGCCCCCCAGACCGACAAGTGACTCATAAAGCCGAGGGAGGAATTTTCAGCACATTTTTTGTGCTGAAAAACTCGGCTTATACTCGAGTATATACGGTATTAGAAATTGAAGATAAATCTGTTATATAAAGAGTCACTATGTGAGCAGTGCAGGCGTCTGCTGGAGCGGGGCCAGGTTAGCAGATCCTGTACAATGCTAAGCTGTGGATGATACGTGGATAAAGCTCTGTTGAGCTGCAGCCATCTATTAATAACCACCTATTGCTGTACATATGAGTGGCCAGGACCGTAATCCACGCTGTACCTGACTACAGGGCCGGGACAAGGCGTTTTGGCGCTGTAGGTAAATGGGACGAGTGGTCCCAGCCCCCCCTCCTGCGAAAATTTCAAATCCCTGGTTATTTGATGGCGCTTTCAGCTACACCTGCTCCAGCTTGGTGAAATGGGGCGGAGGGAATCACAACTGCGCCTTTTTTTTAGATGCGGTATAAATGGCGTTCTCTTTATTCTGTGCGTCCGTACGATTTCAGACTTTATTTTTCATAGGCTTTGCAGTGCCATTTTTCATCTATCTTGCTATGGACCTGTATGAGGGCTCGTTGTTTTTTTTTTGTGCAGACTGAAGTACGTTTTTCATTGGTACCCTTATCGAATGCCTGCAACTTTTGGATTACTTTTTGTTTCAGTTTTTGGGGAGGCAAAATGACCAAAAAATAAATAAGCAAAAATAAAAATTTTTTAAATTTTTTTCTTTTTTTTTTAAATCGCATTTTTTTTATTTATTTATGTCTTTCATCATAAGGGAAATATAAGGTTATATATTTATAGATCAGACTTTCCCTGACTCTACAATACCAATTATATAAATTTTTTTTCTATTTATTAAATAGAGAAAGGGGGAGGATTGTAAACATATTTTTACATTTTTTTTAACGTTATCAAATTTTTTTTAACTTTTCATTTCAATGCTAATGTATAGCAGAATAGTGTGCAGTCACAGCTCTCCTGTCACACTTGGCTTCTGGCCTCAGAAAGAATGTAGGGTTTTAAACGTACTTTTTTACATTTTTTAACTTCTTAAAATTATATTTACTTGTAATTTTAGTCCTCTTAAGGTACTTGACCACCAGGGAGAATGAACACTTGTACACTGTTCTGAAATGCTAATGTATAGCAGAACAGTGTGCAGTCACAGCTCTCCTGTCACACTCGACTTCTGGCCTCAGAAAGAATATAGGGTTTTAAACTTACAATTTTTTTTTTAACTTCTTTAAATGTATTTCACTTGTTATTTTAGTCCTCTTAAGGTACTTGACCACTAGGGAACACTTCTACACTGTTCTGAAATGCTAATGTATAGCAGAACAGTGTGGAGTTACCGCTCTCCTGTCACACTCGGCTCCTGGCCTCAGAAAGAACGTAGGGTTTTAAACTTACGTTTTTTTTATTTTTTTTAACTTCTTAAAATTAATTTTACTTGTAGTTTTAGTATTTTTAGGTTACTTGACCACTAGGGAGCATGAACACTTGTACACTGTTCTGAAATACGAATGTATAGCAGAACAGTGTGCAGTTACAGCCTGGCATTTGGACCAAACTTACTGGAGTGGGATATGTTTGATGTATTATGTGTAATGGGTGATTCCATTATTCACCCATGGGCAGGGATGGAATTCACATTTTAAACATGGTAAATCATGGTAACTCGCACTACAGAAGCTTTTACTTTATGAAACTACAACTCCCAATATAACCTAACAGTGGTAAGGGAATGCTGGGAGTTACTCCCTGAAATTAATGATATTGTACACCGTACCCCTTAAAAGAGTTTTCTCACTACAGTGATTGACTTTTAACATTTAGAGACAGATAATTGAAGACTTTTTCTAAATACATTGCTTTGTTGATTTTTCTTTGGTCAGGAGATAAAGAAGATTTTATCTCCTCTTAGAGCACACAAGTTTCTTGTTATGACCATTTGGCTCCCCACCTCTCCTTGCTCTCTCTTGTATCTCATGGCTCTAAGTTGCAGTCAGTCACTCACTCCAACCATGGTGAGTCACCTCTTGCAGAATCTTATCTGTAGTAACTCACCTCCTGCAGAGTCTTATCGCTAGTAACAGATTTTGAAACCGTCTAATTTAGCTAAGTAAAGACTCTTTAACTCCTTAACGACCTTCCACTGACTTTTGAGGTCGGCTGGTGCGGGTCGTTCGTCTACGGCGACGTCCAGAGGCGTTGCTAGGATCCTAAAACATCCGGGGCCTGGGCCCTTTGTGTTTTGCTCAGTAGGGCTGGGTTCACATGGCATTTTTCGCGCCTCATTATGAACTGCGGATGTGTTTTTACAGAGAAAAACCTTCTGTTCCTGTCACTAATTTTCTGCACATTCCACATAGATCCCGTCCATCCCCTCAGCTGTCACTGCACAATGAAAATCAGCGATGACAAATTTGCTTTTTCAAAACCACTCACCTCAGTATGACAATACCCCTAAACAGTCACCAAAACATACACCTACACATGGAGCAAATCTACCAGACGAATGATTGTTACTAAAAACACTCCTACAGAACCAAGACCCAAAACCATTACTACTTAAGAATCAAATAATCCTGCCAGACCCTGACCGAACGCGACCACCACATGTGACCATCAGTTGTACAAGGCTCTGAAGAAGTATATTACCGCCATACGTTGACCAGATAGTGGTAGAAACTAGTTGTATGTAGGCTCAGCAGAAATATAAGTGTTTACACTGCAGTAAACACAAGGAATGAAACAGCTCACCGCTCCCGTGCTGGATCTCGCAGCTGAAGATAATTTTGAAATGAGGATTGATCCGCACCGGATTGAGTAAAACGAAATCTTCAATACTTTATTGATCCAAATACAGAAAGGTGGACATCACATAACACGACAGGCAGTTTGCAAGGACGACAACCAACGCGTTTCGATCTCAAGCGATCTTAATCATGGTTCAAACATTATACAACATAACGGGATTTATATACCACGTCATCATCCTACGTCATCCTTCAATAAACTTTATCAACAACATATAAATAAGAACAATAAAAAGCAAAAATCTTTATATCATCTAAAAAGGAGAAAATTATATCATCAGTTTTTATTTTGCCTCAGTTATATAGTATCAAATCTGATCTATAATTGAGGCCATTAGGGTGAGAAGTATTTAAACACAAAATCCAAAAGTCTTCTCTGTTTAATAGTGCACGTCTCCAATCCCCACGTCTAACTGTTTTTTTTAACCCTTTCGATACCTGAAAATTTCAAGGATGTTACATCCCCCTCATGTTCGTAATAGAAATGTTTTGACACATTAGAAGGATTGCTGTTATGTAAATTCATAGCATCCCTAATGTGTTCAGGCATTCTAGTTTTTAATTTTCTTGTAGTTCACCCCACATAGCGCTTGTCACACTGGACCCACTCCACACAATAGATCACATAGGACGTGTTACAGTTAATAAACTGTTTTATGGTGTATGGTTTTTCGCTCAAATTCCCTTTAATTTGTTTTATATTACTGGCAAATTTGCAAACGCTGCAGCGTTTGTTTGCACATTTGAAAAAAACGCGACAGGCCAACCAAGTTTCCTGGTCTTTTTTAATAGTGTGAACTAGGCTCGGGGACAGAAGGCTTCCTAGACTGGGAGATTTCCGACTAGAAAATCTGCAACCTTTTTCCAAAATAAGGCGCAAAGTATTATCCTGTTCTAAAATAGGTAAATATTTATTGATAATGGATTTTACTTTAAAAAATTCCTCACTATAGGTGGTAACAAAAGTTGGAACATGTAATATCTGGGTCCTAGATTTCTTTTTTGTTATATTTAGTGACTCACAGGAGACATCATTTCTGATCAGCGTCGTTCACTTTCCCTTCTCTTCTCCATCCGGTTCTCACCTTCATGCTGATTGCTCCCGGCCAATACTCGTCCCTGAGGATTTGGACACAAATATCTTAGAATCCTCACATTTCCAGCAACTCCTTACTTATAGGTATATAAGTCCCCTCAGTTAGGTAGGTATATAGGTCCCCACAATTAGGCAGGTATATAGATATAGGGTCACTCTCAGGCAGGTATATAAATATAGGATCACCTAGGCAGGTATATAGATATAGAGTCACTATCAGGCAGGTATATAGATATAGGGTCACTTTCAGGCAGGTATATAGATATAGGGTCACTCTCAGGCAGGTATATAGATATAGGGTCACTCTCAGGCAGGTATATAGATATAGGGTTACTCTCTGGCAGTATATATAGATATAGGGAACTCTCAGGCAGGTACATAGATATAGGGTCACTCTCAAGCAGGTATATAGATATAGGGTCACTCTCAGGTAGCTATATAGATATAGGAGCGCAGGCAGGTATATAGGGGCACAGAGGCAGGTATATAGGGGCACTGAGGCAGGTATATAGGGGCACTGAGGCAGGTATATAGGGGCACTGAGGCAGGTATGTAGGGCACTGAGGCAGGTATATAGGGGCACTGAGGCAGGTATATAGGGGCTCAGACAGGAATATAGGAGCACCGACAGGAATATAGGAGCACAGACAGGAATATAGGGGCACAGGCAGGTATGTAGGAGCACTGAGGCAGGTATATAGGGGCACTGAGGCAGGTATATAGGGGCACAGAGGCAGGTATATAGGGGCACTGAGGCAGGTATATAGGGGCACTGAGGCAGGTATATAGGGGCTCAGGCAGGTATATAGGGGCTCAGGCAGTATATAGGGGCTCAGGCAGGTATATAGATAGGTGCTCAGGCAGTATCTAGGGGCACTGAGGCAGGTATATAGGGGCTCAGGCAGGTATATAGGGGCTCAGGAAGTATATAGGGGCTCAGGCAGGTATATAGCTAGGGGCTCAGGCAGTATATAGGGGCACTGATGCAGGTATATAGAGGCTCAGGCAGGTATATAGGGGCACTGAGGCAGGTAAACGCTATTAAAAATAACAACATTAATACTCACCTTAACTCCCCCGGCGAACAAGTTCTGTCCTCTTCAGTCCCGTGCTCCTCCGGCAGGCAGCGGCGTGATGAGGTAATTACATGCGCTGCTGCCAGCTGAGCAGCACGGGGCCGCAGCGGGTCCTCAGCGCTAAGAGGACCCGGCGGCCCCGCAGTGTCGGACCCGGGGCCAGTCCAACACTGTCTGCAGGGCAGGGTGCGCTCGCTCTCTGCTCCGCGGAAGCCGTTAGCTGTATGTGCGTCCGGCGGATGCACATGCAGCTGAAGGGCCAGTCGGTGCTCCAAGCTCACGGCAGCGGCCTGGACCCCGGGAGGTTCGGGGCACAGAGGGTTTTATTCGGGACCCGAGCCCCAAATAAAACAGCCTAGCAACGCCCCTGGCGACGTCTTTTGGCGTCGCCGCAGCAGCGCTGGGACCGGGACTGTACTACACAGCCCTGATCCCAGAGCATCTCCTGCGAGCACCGAGAAGCGGGAAAACCTCCATACCCCGATGCTTTAACCCTTTGATTGCGGCGGATCGACACTGCAGCGCAATCAAAGGGTTTCCCTGCTCTGTCGGGTGATCGGGACTCCCAGTGACCAGACAGAGCGCGAGGAACGTCTGCACAGTCAGCCCTGGGGACCTAGAGTGGCCCCAGGGCTGTCTGTGTAAGAAGCCAGTGATCAGGGCAGACTGTGTGCTGCCCAGACTGACACAGATTACAATGTATTAGCATATATGAATATTCTAATACATTACCAAGTGTATAAAAAGAAAAAAAAAATGAAAAACAGTTCTCCTTTCAGGGGATTTAAAAAAAAAAAAAAGTAAAAAACAGAAAAAGTGTAAAAAAATGAATACAAAAAATAATAAAATAATAATAAATATTTAATAAAAAATAATTGTGCATACATTACACACAAAAAAACCCTACACATATTAGGTATCCTCACGACCGTAATAACCTGTAGAATTACTCTAACAAGTGTGAAATGTGAATGGTGTAAAAAAAAAAGTAAAAAAATAAATAAATAATGCATATTTATAAGTGAACTTAAACTAGTACAACTCGTCTTGACTAAAACGAGGTCTCATACAACTGCGTCATTGAAAAAATAAAAAAGTTACAACTGTTGAAAACGCAAGGAGGCAAAAACTAAAAAAATGTTCTGGTCATTAACTACTTTTCAGGCCTGGGGCTTAAAGGGTTAAAGCTCTGCAGCCTGAGTACTACACATTATAAACTTCTTGCATTCATCAGTGTAACATGAATAGCGAGGATCAGCAGAGTGGAAGTGTCAGTCACTGCTACAGACCTGCCCACAGCCTGAACGGCATATGTGATTTTAAAGCTGGCTGCGGCTGTGAATCTGCATGGTGAGAAAACCTCTTTAAATAAATTATATGACATACTGCAGCCCCAGCAATTAATTATATTACACACTGGTCCCCCTGAAATGAATATGACATATTTCACTGCCTGAAATTAAATATATTACACACTGTACCCACTAAAAATAACTACATTATACACGAAACATCGGAAATCATTTACTATGCACTGTGCCCCCAAATAAATTTTATTATAAAGAATGTACCCTAAAAATAATTCTAATAAACTTTTTACACCAGAAATTAATTATATTACACATTAGATCCCTGAAAAATATTATAATATACCCTATGCCCACTGGATTCATTATATTACTCACGTCACCCCCTGAAATGAATTATATTACGTACTGTGCCCCCTGAAATTATTTATACTACACAATACCCCTCTTTTAAATGAATTATAATACACATTGTACTCCCTGAACTGTATTACATACTCACTGCAACTCCTGGAAGAAATTATATTACACACTGTACCCCCTGAAATGAATTAACATAACACAGTGCACCAACTTAAAATAATTATATTATACACTGCTCCCCTGAAATTTGTTATATTACCCACAGTCTGAAGAGGAAGTGGGAGCCTGAAGCTGTAGAACCACCCACAGCCTGAACAGGAAGTGAGAGCCTGAAGTTGTAGAACGGCCCACAGCCTGAACCGGAAGTGGGAGCCTGAAGCTGTAGAAACACCAAGAGGATGACCAGGAAATGGGAGCCTGAAGCTGTAGACCACCCACAGTCTGAACAAGAAGTGGGAGCCTGAAGCTGTAGAACCACCCACAGCCTGAACAGGAAGTGAGAGCCTGAAGCTGTAGAACCACCCACAGCCTGAACAGGAAGTGAGAGCCTGAAGCTGTAGAACCACCCACAGCCTGAACAGGAAGTGAGAGCCTGAAGCTGTAGAACCACCCACAGCCTGAACAGGAAGTGGGAGCCTGAAGCTGTAGAACCACCCACAGCCTGAACAGGAAGTGGGAGCCTGAAGCTGTAGAACCACCCACAGCCTGAACAGGAAGTGGGAGCCTGAAGCTGTAGAACTGCCCACAGCCTGAACAGGAAGTGAGATCCTGAAGCTATAGGACCAACCACAGCCTGAACAGGAAATGAGAGCCTGAAACTGTAGACCTACCCACAGCCTGAACAGGAAGTGAGGTCTGAAGGTGTAGAACCAACCACAGCCTGAACAGGAAGTGGGAGCTTGAAGCTGTAGAACCACCCACAGCCTGAACAGGAAGTGAGCTGTAGAACCACCCACAGCCTGAACAGAAAGTGGGAGTCTGAAGCTGTAGAACCACCCACAGCCTGAACAGGAAGTGGGAGCCTGAAGCTGTAGAACCGTCCAGAGCCTGAACAGAAGTGGGAGCCTGAAGCTGTAGAACCACCCACAGCCAGAACAGAAAGTGGGAGCCTAAAACTGTAGAACCACCCACAGCCTGAACATGAAGTAATAGCCTGACGCTGTAGAACTACCCACAGCCTGAACAGAAAGTGGGAGCCTGAAGCTGTAGAAGCACCCACAGCCTGAACAGGAAGTGGAAGCCTGAAGCTGGCTGTGAAGAGCAGGATCTATGAAACAGCCGGATGAGGAAACCCTTTTAAAGCTGGGATATGTTAAAAAATGCATAAAAAGCTGCATGGCAAAACTGAGGCAATAAAGCATGCATTTTTTAATCATCTCAGATGAGATAATAATTTCTCCTAGGCGTTCCAAATTTAAGCTTATTATAAATACACATACACTGCATCTTCAGTGCAAAAAAATCACAATGTGTGACCTCAGTCTTATTGACTTAGGTTAGCTGCAATATCACACGAAAACTGTGGATGGAGGTGTTTTTCCAATCCTTTAAAGGGGTGGTCTCCAGGGCCGCCATCAGAAATTTTGGGGCTCCATACAGCTGGAACGTCAGGGCCCCCCCCCCCGCCCACCCAACCCCTTGCTCCTCCCCTTCACTCCCCATCCCCAGCCGTCCCGATAGAGCCCCACCCATCCCCCGTCCCACAACCATCACCACCCCAGAAAAATAAAAAAATTGTTTTTGGGTTCACAAGAAAAAATATGCAATTGTGCCATTGTTTTTGGATTTAGTTCTCGCTGGGTTATACAAGGTCCAGCAAATACCTCCACATGTCACCATTATAATATTACTGGCAAAGCCAGTATACCCAGACCAATAATGCCAAGCAACAAGATATAAATTCTAAATAATAGCGCCATCGATCGCTACCATATACTGACTAGTCCCACCATAATGTTATTGACTAAACCAGTAAACCAATATCACAAAACAACAACAATATACAAGCACCTAATAATACCGCCACATCTCACCAATAAACTCCAACAAACAATACGAATAATACCGCCATATTTTTATGATTAAAACCATCACCCAAACCTACTTTCCTCCATACTGACCCTATAGTGGGAGATACCAGGTACACAGGGCTTTTTCAAAAAGTTTACTTACATTTAGGGGCCCCACAGGCTGTCTTGTCTTATGATTGTTCACTTTCCCTTTTCTTCTCTTTTCGGGGCCGACCTCCATGATGACTTCTTCCCCCCAAACTCATCCCTGTAGAATTTAAAAAAAACAAAAAAACACCCGAGACTCCTACTTTTTTTTTTTAATTTTCCCAAATGAGGGGCCCCCTCCTCTCTATACAAACCCCCATTTATAATGGGCCCCAAAAGGTAAGAATTTCCCCCTGGTAATTATGGGCTCCCCCAAATGTATGTAGGTCAAAAGGGGCCCCCCCGGGGTAGCTAGGAGCTTGGGCCCCCCCGGGCGGTAGCTAGGTACCTGGGGGGACTAGGGACTTTGGGCCCCCGGGCGGTAGCTTAGGGTTCCCATTAGGGACAATGGGGCCCCCGTACTTAGGCCACCCTGTAGGAGAATAGGGCCCCTGTAATTAGGGCCCCCTGTAGGGGAAAAACCCCCCCCTGAAATTTTGGGCCCCCCCCCTTGTAGGCAAAAAACCCCCCCCTGTAGATTTGGGCCCCCCTTTAGGGGAAATATCCCCCCCCCTAGATTAGGGCCCCCCCCGTAGGGAGCCTAGTCCCCCCTCCGTAATTAGGGCCCCCCCGAGGCAGAAAAACCCCCTTAGATTAGGGCCCCCTTGTAGGGAGAAAACCCCCCTCCTTAGATTAGGGCCCCCCTGTAGGCAGAATAGTCCCCCCAGAAATTAGGGGGGCCCCCCCGAGGCAGAATAGACCCCCCCCTGTAGATTGGCCCCCTTGTAGGCAGAATAGTCTCCCCCCCTGTAGATTTAAGGGCCCCCCCTTTAGGGGAAAATAGCTCCCCCTCCTGTGGATTAGGGGCCCCCCCTTTGGCAGAATGTCCCCCCATTGATTAGGGCCCCCCCGTAGGCAGAAAAACCCCCCCTGAAAAATTTGGGGCCCCCCTTTTAGGCAGAATAGTTCCCCCCTTAGATTAGGGCCCCCCCGTAGGCACAATATTCCCCCCCTGTTTATTAGGGCCCCCTGTGGGAAATATCCCCCCTGTAGATTAGGGCCCCCGTGTAGGCAGAATAGTCCCCACATGTAATTTGGGGCCCCTTTTAGGGCCCCCCCCCGTAATTTGGGGCCCCCCTGAGGCAAATATTTCCCCCCGTAGAATAGGGCCCCCCTTAGGCAAATATCCCCCCCCTTTAAATTTGGGCCCCCCCGTAGGCAGAATTGTCCCCACAGTAGATTAGGGCCCCCGTAGGCAGAATTTCCCCCCCGTAGATTAGGGCCCCCCTGTACAGAAAATCCCCCCCGTATATTTGGGGGCCCCCCCCGTAGGCTGAATAGTCCCCCCCGTAGATTAGAACCCCCCGTAGGCAAATGTTTTCCCCCCAGTCTGGGTCCCCCTGTAGGCATAGTTTCCCCCCAGTCATTAGGGCCCCCTGCAGGCATAGTTCCCCCCCCCCAAGTCTCAGGGCCCCTCAAAAAAAAAGGCAAATAGTTTCCCCCCCTCATTAGGGCCCCCTGTAGGGGATAGTCCCCCCCCCCAGTCATTTGGGCCCCCCGTAGCATGTTCCCCCCCCCCCCCCCTCATTAGGTTCCCCTGTACAATAGTTTTCCCCCCCCCCAGTCATTTTGGGCCCCCTGAGCAAAATTCCCCCCCAGTCATTTGGGCCCCCGTAGGCCTACCCCCCCCATTATTAGGGCCCCCCTGTAGGCATACCCCCCCAGTCTTAGGGGGCCCCCGTAGGCTAGTTTCCCCCCCAATCTTAGGGCCCCTGTAGGGAAAAGTTTTTTCCCCCCAGCATTGGCCCCCTTAGCATAGTTCCCCCCCCCCTCATCAGGTCCCCATAGGCAAATAGTTTCCCCCCCCTCATTAGGGCCCCCTGTAGGCATAGTTCCCCCCCCCCCCCCCCCCCATCAATTTGGCCCCCGAGCATAGTCCCCCCCCCAGTCATTTGGGCCCCCTGTAGGCATAGTCCCCCCCCCCCAGTCATTAGGGGCCCCCTGTAGGCAAGTTTCCCCCCCCCGCATCAGGGGCCCCCATAGGCAAAAAGTTCCCTCCCAGTCATTAGGGGGCCCCCCGTAGGCATAGTCCCCCCCCCCGTCATTAGGGCCCCCTGAGGCATAGTTTTCCCCCCCCCAACTTTGGGGCCCCCGTAGGCATAGTTCCCCCCCAGTCCCTTAGGGCCGCCTGTAGTCATAGTTCCCCCCCTCATAAGGGGCCCCTAAGGCAAAAATTCCCCCCCATCATTAGGGCCCCCTGTAGGCAAGTCCCCCCCCCCCCCGTCATTAGGGCCCCCAGTAGGCAATTTTCCCTCCCCCCCCCCGTCATTAAAGGGCCCCCTGTAGGAAATAGTTCCCCCCCATTCTTGGTCCCCCCTTTTAGGGATAGTTCTCCCCCCCCCCCAGTCATTAGGGGCCCCCTGTAGGAAAAAGCCCCCCACATTAGGGGCCCCCGTATCAATTCCCCCCCCAGTCATTAGGCCCCCTTAGGGATATCCCCCCCAGTCATTAGGGCCCCCTTATCATAGTCCCCCCCCCAGTCATTAGGGCCCCTGTAGGCATACCCCCCCCCCCCAGTCATTAGGGCCCCCCCTGTAGGCAAATATTCCCCCCATCTTTAGGGCCCCTGTAGCATAGTTCCCCCAATCATTAGGGCCCCCGAAAGGGAAGTTTTTCCCCCCCCCCCATCATTGGGGCCCCTTGAGGGATAGTTTTTTCCCCCCCCCCCGCATTAGGGCCCCTGTACATAGCCCCCCCCCCCCATCATTAGGGCCCCCCCTTTCATAGTTCCCCCCCCGCATTAGGGCCCCCTGTGGGATAGCCCCCCCCCCCCCCGTCATTAGGGGCCCCCTGTAGGCAATTTCCCCCCCAGTCATTAGGGCCCCCGTAGGCATAGTCCCCCCCCATCATTAGGGCCCCCTGTAGGCATAGTCCCCCCCAGTCAATTTGGGCCCCCTGTGGTTTGTTCCCCCCCCCCCTCATTAGGTCCCCCGTAAGGCATAGCCCCCCCCCCCAGTCATTAGGGCCCCCTGTAGGCATAGTCCCCCCCAGTCATTAGGGCCCCCTGTAGGCATAGTTCCCCCCCCCCCAGTCATCAGGGTCCCCTATAGGCAAATAGTTCCCCCCAGTCATTAGGGCCCCCCTGTAGGCATAGTTTCCCCCCCCCCGTCAATTTTGGGCCCCATGAGGCATAGTCCCCCCCCCCCCAGTCTTAGGGGCCCCCCGTAGGCATAGTCCCCCCCCCCGTCATTAGGCCCCAGTAGGCATTTTTCCCCCCCCCCTCACAGGTCCCCTATAGGGAAATAGTTCCCCCCCATCATTTGGGCCCCCTGTAGGCATAGTCCCCCCCAGTCATTAGGGCCCCCTTAGCATAGTTTTTCCCCCCCCAACATTAGGGCCCCCTGTAGGCTAGTTCCCCCCCATTATTAGGGCCCCCTGTAGTCATAGTTCACCCCCAGTCATCAGGGCCCCCTATAGGCAAATAAACCCCCCCAGCATTAGGGCCCCCTGTAGGCAAGTCCCCCCCCCAAATCTTTGGGGGCCCCCCGTAGCAAATAGTTCCCCCCCCCCTTGGGTCCCCCGAGGCATAGTTCCCCCCCCCCCCGCTTAGGGCCCCCGTAGGCAAATAGTCCCCCCCCAGTCATTAGGGCCCCCCGTAGGGATATTCTCTCCCCCCCCCCCTCATAGGGGGCCCCCCGTAGAATAGCCCCCCCCTCATTAGGGCCCCCTGTAGTCAAAAAGTTTTCCCCCCCTCATTAGGGGCCCCCCGTAGGGAAGTCCCCCCCAGTCATTCGGGGCCCCTGTAGTCATAGTCCCCCCCCCAGTCATTAGGGTCCCCTGTAGGCATAGCCCCCCTCCCCCAGTCATTAGGGCCCCTTGTAGGCAAATAGTTCCCCCCCCATCTTTTGGGGGCCCCCTTTCATAGTTCCCCCCAAATCATTAGGGGCCCCCTTGGCATAGTTTCCCCCCCCCCCCATCATTGGGCCCCTGTAGGATAGTTCCCCCCCCCAGTCATTAGGGCCCCCGTAGCAAAGTTTCCCCCCAGCATTAGGGCCCCCTTAGGGATAGCCCCCCTCCCCCACTTAGGGGCCCCCGTAGCATATTTCCCCCCCCGTCAATAGGGCCCCCTGTAGGCATATCCCCCCCCCAGTCATTGGGCCCCCTGTAGGGAAGTTCCCCCCCCTCATTAGGGCCCCCGTACCATTCCCCCCCCCCAGTCATTAGGCCCCCTTAGGGATAGCCCCCCCCCTCATTAGGGCCCCCCGTAGGGGAACCTCCCCCCCGTCATTAGGGCCCCCTGTAGGCATACCCCCCCCCGTCATTAGGGGCCCCCGTAGCATAGCTCCCCCCCATCAAGGGCCCCCCGTGACAAAATTTTCCCCCCCCCCGTCATTAGGCCCCCGTAGGCATGTTCCCACCCATCATTAGGGCCCCCGTAGGGATACCCCCCCCCATCCCTTTCGGCCCCCCGTAGGCATAGTCCCCCCCCCAGTCATTAGGGGCCCCCCGTAGGCATAGCCCCCCCCAGTCTTTGGGGCCCCGTTGGGATTGCCCCCCCCCATCATTGGGCCCCCCTTAGGCAAGTTCCCCCCCCAGTCATTAGGGCCCCTGTAGCAAATATTCCCCCCCCCCCAGTTATTAGGGCCCCCCGTGGGCATTTCTCCCCATCATTTGTCCCCCCGTAGTCAACCCCCCCCCAGTCACAGGGGCCCCCCATAGGCAAATAGTTTTTCCCCCCCTCATTAGGGCCCCCCGTAGGCATAGCCCCCCCCCCCCATCATTTGGGGGCCCCCGAGGCATAGTTCCCCCCCCCCCCGTCATTAGGCCCCCTGTATCATAGTTCCCCCCTCATCATTAGGGCCCCTTGTAGGCAAGTCCCCCCCCATCATTGGCCCCCATAGCATAGTTCCCCCCCAGTCATTAGGGGCCCCTATCAAGTCCCCCCCCCCCAGTCATTGGTCCCCTGTAGGCAAAGCCCCCCTCCCCCCCGTCTTAGGGCCCCTTTTAGGGGAAATATTTCCCCCCCATCTTTTGGGGGGCCCCCGTAGCATATTTTTCCCCCCCCAATCATTTGGGCCCCCTGTACCATAGTTCCCCCCCCAATCATAGGGCCCCCTGACATAGTCCCCCCCCAACATTTGGGCCCCCCTTAGCATATTCCCCCCCCCAGTCATTTGGGCCCCCCTGTGGGATTTTCCCCCCCCCCCAGTCATTGGTTCCCCTGTAGGCAAGCCCCCCATCATTAGGGGCCCCCTTAGGCATTTTTTTCCCCCCGTCATTAGGGCCCCCGTAGGCATAGTTCCCCCCAGTCATTAGGGGGGGCCCCTGAGGCATAGCCCCCCTCCCCCAGTCATTAGGACCCCCTTTTAGGGAAATAGTTTTTCCCCCCCACATTTTTGGGGCCCCCTGTAGCAAAGTTCCCCCCCCCCCTCATTAGGGCCCCCTGTACATATTTTCCCCCCCTAGTCATTAGGGCCCCCTGTAGGCATAGCCCCCCCTTATAGGGCCCCCTTTGGCAAGTTCCTCCCCCCCCCCCTCAGTCTTAGGCCCCCGGAGGCATAGTTCCCCCCCCCCAGTCATTAGGGCCCCCCTGTAGGCATAGTCCCCCCCCCCTCATTAGGGCCCCCCGTAGGGATAGTTTTTCCCACCCAGCATTAGGGCCCCCCCCTTTTACATAGTTCCCCCCCATCTTTGGGCCCCCGTTCATAGTTCCCCCCCCCTCCGTCATTAGGGCCCCTGTAGGCATATTTTCCAAAACCCTCATTAGGGCCCCCGTAGGGATAGTTTCCCCCCCCTCATTAGGGCCCCTTGACCATAGTTCCCCCCCCGTCATTTGAGCCCCCCTTTTCTAATTTCTAACCCCTGGCCGCGCTCCTCCGGCGTCTCCATCTCCTCCCGGCCCCAAGCCTACGGGTTTTTTTTTTTTATTTATTTATTTTTTTTATAATTATTTTTATTGAGAAGAAAGCTTACCATTCCAGTAAATAAAAAGATACAAACAGTTGAGTACAAAGGGAGACTACAGTCACATAGTAAAACATAATCTATGCACGTAAAATCTTCTTCCTCCAATTTTCAAATATATTAAACTGTTCAAATTAAACCTAAAAATTCAATGTAAAAATTCCATTCCCACTGAAGAGCTACCTTCCTAAACCCCACTTTAAGATTCATCTCCAATTTCAAGTCTCCCCAATGACCCTGCCATCTTTTCCAGGAGATAGTACCGGGACGTGCGGAAATGGGTCATCAATTCTTTAATGTCCTCATCCGCCAGAAAACTGGACAATAAAGCTCTTCCATTTCTGGAAAAATTTTTTTGCCCATGTGTCTTTATTGGATTCTGCCTCTATCCTATCCACTGTCATCAGATGTCTAAGTGAAGCAACTATTTCCTCCTTCTCTGGAACACTTTCCTGTAACCAATGCCGAAAAATGCACTTTTTTGGCTACTAGAAGTATTGTGTGGACTCCTTTGTGTCCCACCACGCCTGTTCTCTCCCCTACCAGCAACCTCAGCAGGAATATAATGGAAAAGGTACTAATTGGGATACTTGACACCCTTCAACACCCCCCATATCTCTCTAATATATTGCAGAGTGTCCTTTCCCAATACCTTTTAGTTTTGGGCAGTGCCATATTCCATGTAGAAATCTGCTTTCTGCAATTTACACTTTGGGCACCTCCGTCCGAAAACCAGCGGGGGGATTCCTGTAGGGAAGGTCAAATGCATAGTCGCCTTTGTGAGCCAGGGGGAAAAACCATCTCCCTCCAACTTTCATTTACTATGGTGTTTTTTAACTTTCTCGAGACCTTTTCTAATTTTTTGATCGCCTCTGGGTCTCCCAAATCTCTTTCCCAAGCCCTGAAACATTGGCCTCTTAGTTGAGCAAAGTCCCCTTTCACATAATTTCCCCGTAAATTCCGGATAACGATTGCAGTTGGATCTGGCTGTCCCATTTAAAGGGGATCAAACTCTCCCGGATTTCTGCCGCCACTGGATTCCTGACCAAATTTTTTTACAGAAGGCTATGAATCTGCCAATATTGGGAAAAACCTGTTTTTTCAACTCAGTCCTGTATTTTCCCTTAAGTTCCTGCCACGACATGAACCCCATTCTCCGTTTCATGTATTAGATCTCCCATGTCCGAAAAGTTTCCGTCCTTCCACTCCCCAAAGAATTTGTTTTCCTGTCCTGCTGGGAAAAGCCCGCATTTTCCCACAAAGGTGCGACTTGGATAGGTAGATAGGTAAAGTAAACAACTTCCTCACATGCTTCCATGTGGCAATTGTATCTCTTAAGATCACGCTTCGTTTGACATGGGCAGGAAGATCCCTGATTGCTGTATGCAGAAGCCTACTGTTTTAGGCTTGGGGCCGAGAACAGGAAGCTCGGCAGGCATCACTTCCGCCGCACCGCCTGCAGAGGGATGTATGGCAGGGGCAGGGAGCGCACAGCTCTCCCTGCTCCACTGTACATCTTAATTGTATGCGTGCCGCACGGACATGCATACAATTAATATACCCTCTGTGAAGCAAAGGGGCGCAGCCTGGTGGTGGTGGCGGCGCATCCCCCCCCTCCCCTCCCTGGCTTCACAGACCGGCCAGGCCCCGTAGAGCAGTACCGGTTGTACTGCCCTATCGGCGGCCCTGGTCGTCTCACTACATTGATTCATCTCACCTCAGTCCTGCTTTCTTGGTTTCACTTTGAATTCAGGGGCGTGTTTACTGGCTACTACTAGGCTGCAGTAGAAGCCAGGTCTGTAGCTATAGCAACCAGTGCTGACAGCCTATTTCCGGCAGAGATGAAACCAGGTTTGTAGTCTATAGCAACCAGTGCTGCAGCCTATCAGGAGAGATTGGAACAAGGCGTCTGGGCTATAGCGACCAGGCTGATAGTCTACAGTACAGATTGAACAGGTCTGTAGTATTTGAACCAGTGCTGCAGCCTAATAGGAGAGATTGCAAAGGTCTGTAGCTAATAGCGACCTGAGGAGCTGATGCAGCCCATTACAAGAGGTGGATACTCGGAATAGGTTAGACACTGTTAATGGACACATATTGCAAAGTGACTTGTTTTTGAAAAATCTTTAACACAAAAAGCAGCGATCCTTGTAGTGAGACAACCCCTTTTAAGTAAAATTATCGGAAGAGGTGCACAGTATGATGTATCTGTCTTTTGGCTTCAGTGGAACTACAAATCCCAGCACGCCCTGCCAGCTACTGCTTATATACCTCAGCAGGTGTTCTGTACATCATTCTGGTAGGACATCATGAGACTTGTAGTCCCACAGCTGTCCCCGAGCCAAGTGCCCTGATGTATCCAGCTCCCCGCTAATTCCCCTGGCGCTCGCTCTCATTACTCATAGATTACACGTGGAATAAGAGGATCAGTCTTGCTTCCAGTTTACACAACAAATGTCACTTGATGCTGCCTCTTCTGGAACAGACCAGAACTCTGCCCTGTTGCATGCTGGGAGGGGTAGTCCGGAGGCTGCAACGCTCCAGGTCCGTCACATTACCTGGTGCAAGGTGTGGACTACAACTCCCATCATGCACTGCTTAATCCTACCTGAAGCCTCTTGTATTTATATATCCCAGACACGTCATAGAGCCTGAGGATACTGAGGAGACAACAGGCTGCAAAGAACAGGTAGGACTTTTACATCATAAGTGACTCTTATAACACTGCTGTACTGTAATAAGATGTGATATCAGCCTCTCCTCTTATAACGCTGCTGTACTGTAATAAGATGTGATATCGGCCGCTCCTCTTATAACGTGACTGTACGTTAATAAGATGTGATATCGGCCCACTCCTTTATAACATGCTGTACTGTAATTAAGATGTGATATCAAGCTCCTCTTATAACGCTGCTGTAACTGTAATACAGATGTGATATCGGCCGCTCACTCTTATAACACTGCGACTGTAATAAGTATGTGATATATGGGACGCCTCTCTTATAACAATGCTGTACTGTAATAAGTGTGATATTCAGCCCCTCCTATTATAACGCTGCTGTACTGTAATAAGATGTGATATCAGTTCCTCTTATAACACTGCTGTACTGTAATAAGATGGGATATCGGTCGCCCCTCATGAGAAACACTGCTGTACTGTCATAAGTTGTGTTATCGGACGCCCTCTTTAAACACTGCTGTACTGTAAAAAAATGATGTGATATCAGCGCTCCTCTTATAACACTGCTGTACTGTAATAAGTTCGTGTTGTCGGTCGCTCCTCTTTATAACCACTGATCGTTACTGTAATAAGATGTGATATAAGCTCCTCTTTAAACATGCTGTACTGTAATATGATGGGATATCGGGGGCCGCTCCTTTATAACACTGCTGTACTGAGTAATAAGATGTGATATCGGCACGCTCCTCTTATAACACTGCTATATGTAAAGATGTGATGTCGGTCGCTCCTCTTATAAACATGCTGTACTGTAATAAGATGTGATGTCGGTCGAATCCTATTATAACACAGCTGTTTCTGTAATAAGATTGTGATAACGGCCGCTCCCTCTATAACGATGTGTACTGTTAATAAGATGTGATATCGGACCGCTCTCTTATAACGCTGCTGTACGTAATAAGATGGGATTTCGGCCGCTCTCTTATAACACTGCAGTACATGTAATAAGAGTGTGATATAGCTCCTCTTATAACCCTTATGTACTGTAATAAGAAGTGATATCGGCAGCTCCACTTATAACACACCTGTAATGTAATAAGATGTGATTCAGACGCCTATTATAAGGAGCTTTACTGTGACCCGGGGTAAGTTTTCTGTCACTGTTCTTAATTAAGTGTAAATTAGTTACTTCGCATTGGCCAATTAGAGGGCCGCCAAAAGTACCAGCACACAGTATGGTTGGTTGTACAAGCACAGAGGACTAGAACAGGTCAACTAGTGTTGTGCATGCTTAGAAAAAGGGGAGGAGACAGAAGTTGCTGGAACACTGTTGGAGGAGGTGGATTCTGGGTTGTTTAGGTACTATCGAGAAGGTGTGAAGGTCTCAGAAGAAGTGAGAGACAGTAAGACAGAGTCCTGTGTGTGTGCTGCTGCCATTGCACTCCAGTGCAAGAGAAACCAGCAGCAATCACAGCTAGGAGTGAACAGGATATGATGGTGACCTCAGGTATATGTGAGCTTATTACCCCCCTGTTAGCAGTTAAACCTGTGTGAATGCCAGTCGAGGCCATTGCATTGCTGTTATCATTGTTGTTTTACTGAAAGTTACTGTATTGGAGAATGGACTTGAATAAAGCCTGTTAAATGCCCTACAGTGGAAACTGTTAAATTTGATGTGTGCTGTGAAGAGAATAATATCAGGGCCCAAAATCACTGCAAACCCCCCCCCCCACCCCAGTTCCCTCAGAATCCTAAGGAAACTCTTAATTAACCCATGCTGCAACCCTATCACAGTGGCGTGTGGTTAAATTTTGGTGGCCCGTACGGGGATTTTGAGCGGAATCTGAGGTAAAAAAAAAGGGGTGAACACCCTGAAGAGTGTGGGCCCTCAGGCAACCTGAGGGGGAGTCTCCGGGGGCCAGACCAGAGCGAGGGACGGAAGATTTCAGCAGCGCAGTGGAAAAGTTCATCTCAGCGATTTCCTGACATCATTTCCTCGCCATCTTTACCTGCAAGGGCTGAAGCCAAGCATTAGGGGATTGCTTACTGCCCACATAGCCCAGTTCATATCCGCAGTCAACAGTTAATTGTCAGCACAAGGCAGCTGAGGCACTGCAGCAAGTTAAAACTCAGTATTAAAGGGCCAGCGAGCACACAAAAAGAAAATCTCCACACAAATTCGCCATGGATGTGGGAGGGGACACATCAATAACATCAGTGAGTCTCTCATTCAGTTGTACTATGCAGAACTAGGAACAGTCGCTAAGTTTATGGAAACTACCAGAGGACCATCTTGCTCGGTGCACATAATCGCCGACATCTATTGACAAGCCCCTGAATCGGGATTAGTGGATGTGATGAAGATAGTGAGCAAGAGGGACGCCTATGTTTGGCCTTTCTTCCAAGAGCTACTCAGTTTATTGGACCAGTATTGCGAGTTGGAGAACCAGAACCAGTTCAGGCAACAGATAAGTGACAGGTCTCTCCCAACTTACAAGCTGATACGGAGCTAAAAGACCCAATTAATTGCTTTACAATAGGACAGTGCAGGAGTACTGCAAGACAGTGAGAAAGGGGTCAGTCCTGATAAGTTCCAATCTGCTCCAAACCAGGACATAAAGAAGATCAATCCAGCCCAAGAGATAACCAATCTCAACCGCAAACGAATTAACATACCGATAATAAATGGCTCAAGTTGGTGAAAGAGAACAGGAAAGATAGACTGTCTTACAATAAATCTGATTCACCAGTTAGACTTGGGGATACACAAGAAGTATCAGGAGAGAGAGATTAATTGTGGCTGTAGTGAAAGCCATTAGTCCAGGGTTGCCATATCGGAATATGTTCAGGATGAAGACCAACCTCACCTAGTCTCAGTTAAGAACATATTAAAAGGGCATTTCAGGAATAAAAAGCACTCTGTTTGTATCACAAACTGATTAACATCTCTCAGACCGCAATGAGTCTCCTCAAGATTTTGTTCAGGCCATTGACACTCAAGGAAAAAACAGTTGTTTGCATCCAGAGAAGAAGAGGGCTGAGGTGAGGTTTGATGTGGGGCTAGTTAGAAGAAGTTCCTTGAGGTCCAATTAGGGATCAGGGTTACTTAGTGGTAAACATCACGTTTTCCAACTAAAACAGTACCTTATGACCCTTTTTTTATCCCAGATGAAGTGTTGATTGAGAAGATGAATGAGGCAGCTAGTCTTGGAGCTAGAGCAGAGAACTGAAGCTAAAACAAGGCTCACTGGTAAGGACTGCGAAAGAGAGTCAACCAAAGTTGACACCATGAGATTGCAGCCAGAAGGTAACGGTGGAAGAACCTCTTGCCCATCCACCTCTAATCACCCAGGAAGGTACCGTTTAAAAAATCATTTTTTTTAAAAAAAACAACCCCCCCCTGAAAAAAACAGTGCGACAACAACTGGGGGAAGTAGTGAGTGAAACTTCGGTCGGAAACTAGAGTAGATGAAGCAGGTTATACAGACGGGACACAAGTCAATCAGCAAGGCAACAGGGGTAATTTCCAGAATAGAAGACACCCATGCTTGCTGTGCCCTGCCAGACTCCACAATCAAGTTAGTTTCTGTTGTCCACTTGTCTTATAATGTGTCAAGAGTGACATTATGCAAAAGAGTGTAGAATGCCAAGATTCAAGCAGCTAAAAGGCAGAGGGTTGTGGGGGAGGGGCGACCAGTAACCTCTACACAAAGGCAGTCCAAACCAAACAACCTCTACATCCTAGAACCATCCAGGATGAAGAACAGCTGCGCCAGTACTACCCACAGGTAGTGTGACCGTCTCCAAAGTTACAATTGGGGACAGCACACCTGGTCCATCAAGCTTTCAGTGTGGCAGCTCTACTGTTTTATGCTCAAAGAGTCCAGAAAAATATCAAGTGAAAACTCAGAACAGACTCATAAGCCTTATTGGTGCAAATGTGGCACTAATACAATGTAAATTAAATGGACTACTTTGTTAAAGCTCTGTGCGGATACAGGTGCCCAAGCCAGTATTCTAATGAAGGATGAGAAGACACTATCTACCTCATTGCTCAACTCCGGTCATGGATAGAAACTGATAGGCCTGGAGATTTTGTGGACGAGCAGTGAACCAGACATAGAGGACCCTTTATAGGCTGTGGTTGATAGTGACTTTTCAGCTCACTGCTAAGAACAGCAACACCATTAGTTATTAGTGCCTTTCCTAGTCACAAGTGAACAATCTTCGGGCAGTAAGAACCAATCATCGGTTACAATGTGATTGAGGAAGTGATACACAGAAACAGCTTCTCTACCAACGTTGGTAGAACTCTGTAGACAACATCTTTGCCCTATGCGACAAAGAAGACCAAAACAGTCGTGGAGATTAATGAAAAACAAACAGGCTGAAGTGGCTTTAAGAGAAGTTCAAAGTAGGTCTGCGACCCCATTACTATTCCAGCTAACTTCGCCTTAGGAGTGAAGTGTGGTGTGTGGGTGGGACCACCGAAAGACGTCACGGAGAATGCGTTTGTGCCACAAGAATTCCCTACACACCTTCCCGAAGGCATCATTACAGGTGGAACTGTGTGATTATTCCTTACAGTGGAGTTTGCAAAGTGCCTGTATTAGTTATGAACTCCTCAAAACATGAAGTGAGGTTGCACCATAAAATTGTATGGGACACCTTGAAGCTATAAAAACAGTTTACCCAGCCAATGTTAGGCCAGTTCAGATTTCTCGGGTGAGCACAAACTCCAATCCCCAGTGTTAAAGTTCGCCCCTGAGCAAGGGAATGTCTCCAGAGTACACAGTGGGACCCACCCAGTGTCTCTTGAGCATCTGAGTGCAGAAGAAAAAAAGACTAGTGAGGACAAATTGCTAAGAGAGGGAGTGTCATGCATTCTCTAAGGTTGATTTCTGATGTAGGTTGTATTCCAATTCACTCAACTGAAAAATAACCTTAAGGGACACTACTCTGTAACAAAAAGCTACGGTCCGTGCCTAAACCACTACATAAGGAAGTATAAGAGTACCTTTAAGGTACCTCATCCAACAGGGGTTGGGATTCAGAAATCCATGTCATCGTATTATCCCCAATTGTCTGTTTCTGAAAAGAAAGGAGGACACTGAGAATCTGCTGTGATTCAGAGAGCTGAAACAAGGAGGTCAGTCCCCGACGTCTCATCCTAATTACCAAATGATCCAAGTACATGATAGACAGTTTGTCGGAAAGTAACCATGTTATCAGTCCTGGCCAAGGCAAGGGCCTACCACCAGGTTTTGTAGAATAATCCTGCAGCCTTTAAACAGCTTTCATCACACCCTGGGGATGTATGAGTGGTTCCGCATTTCCCTTTGGACCTCAGTTATGCTCTGCGGAATTCCAGGAAGCATGGAGATCTGCATGGAGGGCCTGAGAGATGACTCATTTGTCAGCCATATCCTAGATGACAATCTGCATATAAGGTAAGACATTTTCTGAACACATAGAGAATTGTGAGAAAACTGTCTGCAGCGATACCAGCAACATGGTGTCAACTGACCACCAAAGAATGTGAACTGTTCAAAAGAAACAGTCAGGTTCCTGGGAAAAAATCGTGTCTGGAGATGAAAATACTATGGATCCAGATGAAATTGCCCCAGTGATGGCATTGAAGATACAAAAACCCCCATCACTGTGGGAGGAATTGAGAAAGGTCCTAGACTTCCTTCATATTACCGGACTTACATCCAGAACTTCTCCAGATTGCAGCTCCCCTTGTATGCTCTCTTAGCGAGAACTCAAAGTCACGAGTGAAACCATGAAGGAAAAGAAGTTAAACAAGGCAGACCTAAACCCAAGGACAGAACTCACTTCTGCCCAAAAACTATTCAATGGGACTCCCCGTCAACCAAGAAGTGCTGGGCAGAGTTGACTGACTTTCTTGTCAACCACCTGTCATGGGATACCCGGACTTCAATGTTCCTATTGTACTTCATTGTGATGCATCACAAGTGGGACTTGGAGCAGTCTTGTACCACGCAGATGGCAAGCTTAGATCATTGGCTATGGTTCAGAAACTTTGGACAGCAGCTGAGAAGAACTACCATCTGCATTCTGGAAAAACTAGAGATCCTAGCATGAAGTGGGCTATCTGTGAAAGATTCAGAGATTACTTGTATTACGCCCAGAGTTTGTGGTTTACACAGACATACAACCCACGACCCCTTTTGTCCTCAATACTGCAAAACTCAATGCAGTGGTAAGACGATGGGTGGCAGAACTAGCTGACTTTAACTTCGGCATCAAAATATCGTCCAGGAAAAGCTAATGCTGATGCAGATGTATTGTCTAGAAGCCTTAGAACCAGAAGAATTCATGCAACAGTGCTCTGAAGAAGTTTGTTTGGAAGCTATTGGATGAGTACCGTAGAAGCAGTAACCACAAAAAAAAAAATGTTCCAGCGAGAAGAATAAACACCAATAGTGGTGCCCCAAACAGTGGAAGAGTCAACAAAGGATGTGGAACAGATTCATACTCCTTTTCAATCCGTCAACTTCCAAAAGAAGCTATAAGAAGGGCTCAGAAAGAAGGACAGTCATTGGAGGGAGTGCTCCAGTACATCAACCAAGTAGACTACTAGTACGAAGGAGAGGGACACAGAGGTCTCCAGCTACAAGCCTCTTGTTGAAGAGAACGTCCTAAATTACAACTCAATTCAGAAAGGTATATACTCTACCGCAAAAGAGGTCCAAAACCTGCAGTTGGTTATTGCAAAAGTTTACCATCGGATGGTGTTAAGGGAACTTCACGAAGATTGGGACACTTAGGAGTTGAGAGAACAGTGATACCTTGCCCGTGAAACGTTTCTTCTGGCACATACATGCAGAAAGATATTGACATTATGTGACCAGAGAGTGTGGGCTGCTTTTAAAAGACAAGCGCTCCCAAAAATGAAAAGAGCCCCAATGGGTAACATTACAACAAAATACCGTTCGAGAGGGTGTCAATAGACTTTCTACACCTTGAGAAATGTAAAGGAGGTATGAATACATCTTAGAGGTTATGGACCATTTCACAGATGTGCCCCAAGCCTACGGCCACTACCAACAAATCTGGAACAAACGGCAGCATGAAATGATATTTATGAACTTTGCATTAAGTTTGGATTTCCTACAAGGGCTGCATCGATGACCAAGGAAGGAGATTGAAAATCAACTATTTGACCAGTTGAAAGTATTGCAGGAATTAGAGATCGCTTACAACACATTACCATTCCACAAGGTAATGGACAGGGTGGACCGTTTCATTTGTACTCTACTGTCGATGCTAAAGACTCTAACATCTTGAAGAAGAAAGAGATTGGAAGAACTTCCTTACAAAATTGGTCAATGCTCCTACAACTGCACAAAGGAGTGATGCAAAGGTTACTCCCTTTCTACCTGTTATTCTGGCAGATCTCCACGCATTACCTATTGTCAATTATCTGTGTACTCCAGTGTTCGTGACCTACAGAGACTTCCCAGAATATGTTCGTGCATGGAAGAAACGCCCCATGGCTGAGGCATATAATATTTTGCTTCAAAATTGCTTAATGAAGGACAGAGACAATGTAAATCACTTATGACAGGAAGTGTCATGGAGCAAGATTTAACATCAAGGTAGCAGTGTGTTAGTCAGAAAATTAACAAGAAAAAGGTGGACCAGTGGAAAACTTCGTTATAATGGAAGACAAGATCTATGTCGGAGTCAAATGGAAGTGTAAACGGGGACAGACCGTTTTATGAGATTAAAACTGAAACAGGAGGTAACAAGACAAGACTCTTGCATCGGAACTGTTGTTACCTTGTGACTACCTACCACCAGAGAGACCAATCCCTGAAGTAAAACACACCAAACAAGACCGTCAAAAAGACCAGCAATCTAAAGTATTGCTCTTGTAGAAAATGACTCAGAAAGCTCAAATTAGGATGATCACACATATATGCTTCGTATGGCCAGTAGAACAATAGTGAATTAAATCCTGAAGCTGTAGAATTTGTGCCACGGAGTTATCTTGATGAATATGAAATAGCAGAAAGTACACCAAAAACCCAGACGAACTGATTCAAGATCCAGATATAGTAGATCCAGTTGTTGAGTTAGAGGACTGTTGCTTCAATTACAGCTGAACCAGCAGAAGATTGAAACTAGAAAATCTCAGGGACATGATGAACCAGAAACTCAGAAGAATTGTTCAAGCAGAAAGGTTTCCTCAAAAGAAAGAAGAAGACACATGATGCTGACTTGATGGACACTTTGGGAGAAGCGAGTGCGGTACCAAGAACTATTAGTAAACACAGGGCATTATTTCCCTGCAGATCACGTAAGAACAGGCCTGAGAAGTATTTCTACCACCAGTTCTGGAAATACACAAATTGGTTATTAAAAGACTGTTCAATTGGACTGAAATGTAAAAGAATTTCTTAGCAAGTTAGCATAGGAATTGGCTGGTTGAGGGAAAATGGTCGGAAAAATATTCCAGCAGAAAATATAAATGTAAATTTATTAACTTGATAATTGTTCTTTGTTGTTTGATCTTCATATCTTTTCTCTCTTTTTCAGCGAGAATGTCAAGCAAAGTAGCTAAGAGATAGGCTTAGGATGTTTAATTAATTTACATTGTTCCTTTATTTTTGTTCTAAATGTTGAGGGTTGTCACTTCTCTTTTAAGTACGAGGCAGGCCTAGAAAATATAGTTACTTACAGTTGTAGTAATCGGGAAAATGGGAACCAGTAAGACACTGCTCTACTTTGAGTGTTTAAGAACGGTCAAACTATTCGAGATAAAACTTACTTTAATGTATAATGCCTACCAACCACACCGGGAACTAACCTTAGAAAATAAAACGAAATAGTCTAGTAGACTCTTTATGGACTGTCCTCAACTTTTTGGGTATTTTTAGTTTTTTTTTTTTTTGCTAATGTCGAGGCACGACATTTATCCAGGAGGGGGAGAATGTGACCTGGGGTAAGCTATACTGTCATGTTCTTATTAAGTGCTTAATTTGTTACTTCTCATTGGCCATTAGAGGGCGACAAAAGTACCACAGCACCAGTATGGTTGGTTGTTCAGCACAGAGGAATGAACAGTTCAACCTAGTGTGGTATGCATGCTAGAAAAAGGGGAGGAGACAGAAGTTGCTGGAACATGTTGGAGGAGTGGATTCTGGGTAGTTTAGATCCTATGAGACAGTGTGTAAGGACCACATGAGAAGTGAGAGACAGTAAAGGGACAGAGTCACTGTGTGGTGCTGCTGCCAATGCACACCAGTGAAGAGACAGCAGCAATCACAGCTCAGGAGTGGACCAGGATATGGACATGGTGAACCCTCAGGTATCTGTAAGCTTATTACCCCATGTTAGCAGTTTAAACTGTGTGAATGCCAGGAGCATTTGCATTGAATGTTTTCATTGATGTTTATCTGAAGAGTCTGTATGAGAATGGGACTTGAATAAAGCCTGTTAAACTGCCCTACAGTGGAAACTGTTAACTTTGATGTTTGCTGTAAGAGAATAATTTCAAGGGCCTCCAACTCACTGCATACCCCCCCCCCACCCCCCCCCCCACCCCCAGTTCCCTCAGAATCCTAAAGAACTCTTCATACCCCACGCTGCAACCCTATCACAGTGGCGTGTGGATAACACTGCTGTACTGTAATAGTGTGATATCGGCTCCTCTTATAACACTGCTGTACTGTAATAAGATGTGATATCAGCTCCTCTTATAACCACTGCTTTACTGGTAATAAAGATGTGATATCTGCTCCTCTATTAACGCTGTGTTTACTGTAATAAGTGTGATATCGGCCGCTCCTCTTATAACGCTGCTGTACGGATTGTACATAATAAGATGCGATATCAGCTCATCTTATAACACTGCTGTACTGTAATAAGATGGGTATCAGTCCTCTTATAACACTGCTGTATGTAATAAGATGGGATATCAGCTCTCTTATAACACTGCTGTACTGTAATCAAGATGGGATCATTCAGCTCCTCTTATAACACTGCTGAACTGTAATATGATGTGATTATCGGCCGCTCATCTTACAACACTGCTGTACTGTTAATAAGATGTGATATCGGCGCTCCTTTACAAACATGCTGTTCTTGTAATAGATGTGATATCGGCCGCTTCCTCTTACAACAATGCTGTACTGTAATAAGATGTGATATCGGCCGCTCCTCTTTAACAACACTGCTGTACGTGTAATAAAATGTGGTATTGGACGCTCCTTTATAACACTGATGTACTGTAATAAGATGTGATAATCAGCTCCTCTTATAACACTGCGTGTACTGTAATAAGATGTTGATTTGGCTGCTCTATTAACACTGCTGTACTGTATTAAGATGGGTATCAGCTCGCTCTTTTAAACATTGCTGTACTGTAATAAGATGTGATATCGGCCGCTCCTCTTATAAAACTGACTGTATGTAATAAAATGCTGGTATTGGCCGCCTCCTCTTACTAAACACTGCTGTACACTGTATTAAGATGTGATACAGCTCCTCTTATAACCACTGCTGTAATGTAATAAGATGGGTATCAGCTCCTCTTATAACACCTGCTGTACTGTAATAAGATGGGATATCGGCCGCTCCTATTATAACACTGCTGTACTGTAATAGATGGGATACATCGGACGCTCCTCTTATAACACTGCTGTACTGTAATAAGATGGGATATGGCCGCCCCTCTTATAACACTGCTATACTGTAATAGATGGTATACGGCCGCTCCTCTTAAAACGCTGGCTGTTACTGCTAATAAGAATGGGTTATACGGCAGCTCCTCTTATAACGCTGCTGTTCTGTAATAACGATGGGATATCGGCCGGCTCCTCCTTATAACGCTGCTGTACTGTAATAAGATGTGGATATCTGCGCCTCCTCTTATATCACTGCTGTAATGTTTTAAGTTGTGATATCGGCCGACTTCCTCTTATACAGCAGGCTGTACTGTAATAAGATGGGATATCGGTCGCTCCTCTTATAACACTGGCTTGTACTGTAATAAGATGGGATATCGGCGACTCCTCTTATAACACTGCTCGTACTGTAATAAGATGTGATATCGCCGCTCCTCTTATAACGCTGCTGTACTGTAATATGATGGGATATCGCCGCTCTCCTTATAACATGCTGTACTGTAATAAGTGCGATATCGGCTGCTCTCTTACTCATGCTGCGTTATAAGGCTGTCGTCCACGCGCAGTGTGGAACATAGATTGAGGCATGTTCAATGTTTTTCGGAAACTCCCCGTGAGTGTAAGAAAACCACCTACAGTCATGGGCGATGGTTGGACAGTCTGAATATCGGCCGAAAATCCTGTCGTGGGGACCCGACCATAAGTTACTGAGTTTGGGTGTACTGGCCACTTTCAATACATTTTCCATCACAAAGACAATCTATGAATTAACGAATTTGGGGAGGAACTACCAAGTCCCAGCTATAGCCACAAAAGGTGTCCTACAATTTTACTATATTCTCTCAGAAAGAGGAACAGTTGCGTGGGGAGTAGCACCATATACAGTTGTGTAGAGTTTTGAATTAACCTTTTTGCCCCTCTACCTTAGTTCCTGCATATTCACAAGGCATTATGGGAAAGGAAGCTGAGAAGCTCAATTTTGGGGGGGGTCAAAAACCCATGGGTTTTTGACCCCCTGAAATCTTGGAAAAAGCAAAAGGGGTTTGCCAAGCGGGCACCATATTAGACAGCTGGTTTTTGGGGGTTTTTTCTCCTCAATTTAGTTTCAGGCCCGGTGATAAAAGGCTGGGGGTTGGGGGGGAGGGCAATGATGGCTCGAAAAAGGGGAAAAAAATCCTTGGGGGGGTGTTGTGTTTTTAATTTCCTTTTTTTCCCTTTTTCTAACATCTGCATTTTCACAAGCACTACCAATTTGGTGCTTTCCGGATAGGTCAAAATAATGCAAAAAGTTCCCATTCCCCTAACAGCAAGCAGGGTCCTGGGGAAAAAATGAGGAATTATTCACAAATTAGTAAATTTAAAGTCGGGGGCCCCCAATTGGTCTTTATTTTCCCTGTTGGTCGCTCGAAAAACTGTTCGTTTGATTTGCCAAAACTGTTTAAAAAAAATTTTTGGGTTTAGGGAAATCCAACCCTGGAAATTTGGTTTTTTTTTTGGGTGTACCCCAAATTCTGATCCTTTCCCACCTTTTTTTCTACCCCCAATTTTTGGTTTTATCCCTAACCCTTTCCCGGTCCTAAAATGTTTCCCCCAAGCTAATCCAAAAACCCTAAACCCTTTTTTTTTTAAAAACCCCTTAAGGGGTTGTCTCACTCCCCTTTATTCAAACTCAAACCCCAGTTTTTTTCTTTGGGTTTTATTTTGAATTTTTAAGGGGGGTGTTTTCTGGGGATTACTGGGTGCAGTAGAAAAAAAGGTCTGTAGCTATAGCAACCAGTGCTTTGGAGCCCTATTTAGGGAGAGAAATCAAACCGGGTCCTTTTGGGTTTAGCTATAGGAAATCAGTGTGGAGCCTTTCAGGTGAGAACAAACAGGTTTTTGGGGCTATAAAGGGGACCTTAAAAATTTTAGCTTTTTAATTCCCCAAAATTATAACCTGTTTACCATAGGGCCAAAAATTTTTAAATTTTCCAAAAAATGGTTTTTAAAAAAATTCCGCCTCCCCCGAAAATTTTTTCCATCTAAAAAAATTAAAATTTTATTTAACTGCTTTTACTACCCATTAAGTACATTACAATTTGACCAGGTTGGCCCATGCTGTTTTAAACCTAGGTTTTGATAATTAAAAGTTTTGTTACAAAAAGTGCCTGGTAGAAATTTTTTCTTCCGTACCATCTCTAAAGTGATGACACCCAAAATTTTACACCTCCTTTCCGGCTCACTCCCCGCCCTTTCTACAAAACACCAGTGTTTTCCCGTCCGCCCGTCTTGGGCATCATGTCCTCCCCCTCATCTGAAAAATAAACCCCACTAAAAATGAACTTTTTAGTCATCCCACCCATCTACTAAACCAAACCCCCCCCCCCGATTTTCTTATCGTGTGGGAACCATACCCTGGCGCAGGCCCCCTGTCCCAGGGGGTTTTTTTTTGATTTGATTGACCTTTCCCATTTATCCAAACCTTTCCGCTCCGTCACCTGACCCCAAGGAAAACTCCAGAAACCGTCCCTTTCTCACTGTGGGAAAAAACTCAAACTCTTTACTGTTTATTCTTTTTTCGTCTTGACCCCTGAAAACCCCTTGCTTATCGGTTCCCTCTTGCAAACTCTCCCCTCCAATCTGCCCCAGAATGCAGCAGCCGGCTTGTCTTTTTTTCCAGCGCTAACTGATGCCTCTACCCTGTGTCGTCACTGCACGGGTTGCCACCCAGTACGGAAAAAAACAACATAAACCTCATCTCCCCAAAATAAGGCTCTCCCAGGCTGCCCCCCCCCTACATCTCCTCCCTCATCTCTGCTCCCCCACCCCTCCCCCCGGGTTTTCCCCACAGGCTGCACCCCCCATTCCCTCCCCAATCTCTGTTTTCCCCCGCCCTCCCCCCAAATTTTTCCGCTCTGCTGATAAATTTTTATCAAAATTACAGCCCAAAATCATCCGAACCTCCCATGCAATCTCCAAGTTTTTGAAGTGCTGCACCGTTCTCGGGAAAAATCCTACCACGTCCATCAGGACAACCCAGTTTTGAGTTTTAAGAGTGCCCGGGAAAATACATTTCCAGTCGGCCTCCATGATCCCTAATTGTTAACCCCTCCTTCTATCCAAACACATTTTTCACCCCCCTCCTAGGGAAAACCCCAGGACTTATCTGTATATAGATGACAGTCTGGGGGGGCGGTTCAAAATTTTTATGAAAAACCACCCCCTTTTATGAAACGGCGGCCATTGAAACCTGCACTTCTCCCCCATTTTTTCCCCCCAGGCACCTTTAGTTTTGTAAGCTCTTGCGAGCGGGGGCCCCACACCCTTTGTCCCCTGTAAGTAGCTTTCTTTTGTAATGTCTTTTTTGTCTGTTTATTCCCCCCCACATTTGGGAAAGTGTGCGGAAATTGTTGGGTTTTTATAAAAAATTTTTTTTATTATTACCCCGTTTAACCCCGAAGACGGGATTTAGGGTTGGGGGGGGGGCCGTAATATTGTTTTAGGTCTTTGGCAGCGTGCAATCCTAGGCTAGTGTTACTACAGGCACTATTGTAACAGTGGGTACAGAAAGTATTCAGACCCCTTTCAATTTTTCACACTTTCTTTAATTGCAGCCCCTTTTGGGAAGATCAAAAAAGATCTTTTTGCCCATTAATTACCCCCCCCCCCCCCATCTTGAAAAAAAAAAAAAAAAGGGAAAAGTAGTATTTTTTGCAAATTTTTTTAAACAGCAAAAACCCAAATCTCACAGGTCATAAGTATTTAGCCCTTTGCTGTGACACTCAATTTAACTCACTGCTGTCCATTTCTTTGATCCTCCTTTAGATGGTTCTGCTCCCTTTATTGGAGTCCAGCTGTGTTAAATTAAACCCGATTGGGCTTTTATTAGGAAAGGACACACCTGTTATATAAGACCCCTTTCGCTCACAGTGCATGTCAGAGCCATGAGAAACTCCCCAAGGGTCAGGGGACAAAAATTGGGGCAAGGCACGATCTGGCCAAAGGTTACAAAAAATTTTCTGCAGCCCTCAAGGCCCAAAGGCACAGGGGCCCTCCATATCCTTAAATGGAAGAAGTTTGGGCAACCACAACTTTTCCCTCGACCCGGCCGTCCAGCCAAAAAAAGCAATCGTGGGAGAAGACCTTGGGTAGAGAGGAAAAAAAGACGCCCAAGACATTTGGGGCTGAGCTCCAGAGATACGTAGGGAGGGGAGAAGTTTCCAAAAATTTAAAATTCCTGCAGCCTCCCCCGTCGGGGCTTTATGGCGAGTGCGGCCGACGGAAGCTTCCCAGTGCAAGAATAGGAAAACCCGCGCGGAAGCCTCTCCTCAGTAAAAGACATAGGAAAGCTGCGAGGAAAACCCTTCCTCAGTGCAAGAATAGGAAAGCTGCAGACGGAAGCCTTCCTCAGGAAAGAATGGGGAAAGCCGAGATGGAAGCCTCTCCTCGTGAAAGACATAGGAAAGCCGCAGACGAAAGCCTCTCCTCGTGAAGAATAGGAAAGCCGCAGACGGAAGCCTCCCCTCAGTGCGAGACTTGGGAAATTTGCAGAGGGAAAACCCTTCCCCTCAGTGAAAAACAAGGAAAACCGCAGACAGAAGCCTCCCTCCGTGCAATTTACATATGAAATCCGCAGACGGAAGCCTCTCCTCAGTGCAGGACATAGGAATCTAGACGAAGCCTTCCTCAGTGAAAGGGCATAGGGAAAGTGAAAGGGAACCCTCTCTCAGTGCAGAATATGAAAGCCAAGACGGAAACCCTCCCCTCAGTGCAAAAATAGGAAAAGCTGCGACGGAAAGCCTCCCCTCAGGCAAGACTAGGAAACCCGTAGATGGAACCCTCTCCTTAGTGCAAGCATATGAAAGCCGCAGACGGAAGCCTCTCCTCAGTGCAAAAATGGGAAAACCCACATCAGTCTGAAAAATAACCCATGGGGATCCCGCTATGAGAAACAAGATTTCTGCTCTGATGAGATGAAGATTGAATTTTTTTGGTTTTAATTTTAAGTGGGGAGAAAAACCGGGCCCCTGCCATCACTGCCAATACAATCCCAAAGTGAACATGGTGGGGAGGGACAGGACGACTGGTCGCAATTGAAGGAAAAATGAAAAGGCCAAGGGGATATCCGGATGAAAACCTCTTCCGGGCGCTTGAACCTCAGCTGGGCCCAAGGTTCTTTTCCAACAAGACAATGCCCTAAGGCACACTAAAAATAACAAAGCAGCGGTTCAGAACAATCTGTGGGGCCCATTTCCTGACCGGCCCAACCACAGCCCTACCCAAAACCAATGGAAACATCTCTGGAGACTGAAAAGGCGTCCACCACGTTCCCCATCCAAACCCGAGTGAACTGGAGAGGTCTGCAAGGAAAAAGGCAGAGGATCCCCAAATCCCGGGGTGAAAACCTTGCTGCTCTTCCCAAAGACCAGGGTGATGTCAAAAGGAGCTTCTATCAATATGAGCAAGGGGTCTGAATACTTATGACCATGGGAGTTTCGTTTTTCTTGTTAATAAATTTGCAAAAATATTCATTTTTTGTTTTTTTTTTTTTTCAAGTGAGGGGTGGGCAGAGGTACATTAATCGGAAAAAAAATGAACTTTTTGGATTTTACCAAAAAAGGCTGATGTTAAAAAAAAGTGAAAAAAAGTAAAAGGGGTTTGAATACTTTCCGTACCCACTGTTGTAATTATCAGAACCTAGGTTTAAAAAGCATAGCCCAAACCGGTGTATTTTTAATGTACTTAATAGGTGTTTAAAAAAGTTAAATAAAAAATTAAGTTTTTTTTTTGAGACAAATTTAGGTGCGATTGTTTTTCTTAGGAATTTTATTGCCTTTGGTTTAAAAAGTATTTCAATTAGTCCATCCAATCACCATAGAGTTATATTGGAATACATTATTCTATATCCCTGATCCTAAACCTAGCTCTAATCCTAACTGTATTTCTTTCTTTAAAAATTTGGTGATACCTTTCCCTAACTCTAGCGCCAATCATGACCCTATCCTTAACCTTAAGCCTAGCCCTAATACTGAAAATATCCCTAGTCATAATCCTGACCCCCAAATTTTCCTGAAAAC
>JAODAL010020533.1:0-69191 GCA_025379985.1 Phyllomedusa bahiana
TGCTGAGTTTGTTTGGCATTTGCCCTCCTCACTAGGGGGTTTAAAAGGAAAAGGCGCTCTTTTTCCATTGACTCCAAAACTTTGGGTTTCCAATTTATGGATTTGGGGACATGCCCCTTTCCCCCAACCTTCCCCCACACCCCGGGGCAGTTTTAAACGTAAAGCCCCTGGGGAAAAACCCCCGGTCCCAACCTTTTTAAAGAGGGGGCGATGCCCGCACAAAACAAAACCAACTAAATTAAAGGGAAAATTTCCCTATAGAAATTTGGGAGTCTGTCTTCCCCCCTCAATAGCGGGGAAAAAGGCTCCCATTTTGGGCCCGGGGTTTAGCGGGGGTCCAATAGGGGGTGGGGGAGCCGAATTCATCCCTCGCCGGTTTCTGAACTTTTTCGGCTGTCACTAGCCGGGCAAAAAAACAGGGCCTCGGGCCAACTGCACAAGTGACTTTCCAAAAGGGGCCCCGCCTCCTTTTTCCCTGTATACTGCCAGGGTTTTGTTTGGGGGGTCATCTGCCTCGTTTTTCCTCATCTCCATCCCCCCCTCCTCCAGCTGCTCCTGCTCCCCCCCTTTTGGGTCACCTGGGAAGAAAATCCACCCCAATTTCACCAGCAATGCTTCTGCCCCCAATGCCCCTCCCCCTCCTTTTCCCAGCCCCCACCGGACCCCATGTGGCCACGAATGAGTCGCTTCCGTCTCCCAGTCCCCTGCCCGGGACAGATTTTTCCCAGCACGGGTTTTCCCGGGACAAAAAGGGCAGTGGAATGTTTTAAATTCCTTTCCCGTAGCCTGGCGACGACAAAATTTAAAGGGGTTCGCCTCCCCCAAGGGGCCTAAACAAACGGCAGGTACACGCATGAGCTGCCCTGGCCCTAAACATAAAATTTTACCCCGGGGAGTACTTCTGTCTGCCTGGATCATAAAAAAATCGTTAATGGCCTTTCCTTTTCATACGGTTTTTTCCCCAGGGTGAAAGGGGGGGGAAAAAAATTCCCCAGCGGGTGGAAAAAACGCATCTCAGGTGTGTTGGGGGGGGGCCCCTTTTTGGCCGCTGAAAACCCCGGGGAAAAGGGTTTTCCCTTTTCTTTGTACGAATGGTTTAAAGTGCATGCACAGTTTCCTGGCCATTTTCAAAAATTTTTTCTAAAAGATCGGGGAAAGACTTCAGGAACCCCTTTTATCAAAACCCAATTGAAAAACGGGCCCCAGGGCGGGGCGAGGGCCCCATCCCTCCTGGGTGAAAGCGGGGAAACACCATTTTCCCCCCAAATTTCCTTTCCCCAAATGGTTCCGTTTTGGGCGTTGGCAGGGAAAAGCCCAAATCGTTTCTTGCTGCATGACGGGAGCAGTTCCCCCCGGTGACTTCTTTTTCGCCGGGGGGAAAACCCCCGGGTAAACTCGTAACCCCCGGTGTCCCTAAAACATGGGTATGATGGGGGGCAAAACTTGTGGAGGGCTGAGAATGGGGGGGTTTGGGGGAGGGGAAAGGAGCGGACTTGGCGCAGGTGCACCCCTTTTGACAACGTGGGGGAGAAAGCGGCGTCTCCTTTTCCCAAGTTGTTGGTGGCCGGGGCGGGAAACCCAAAATTCACCCAGTGGCCGGGAAAAGGACATGAAACTGGCCCTGCCGAAGTTACAGCTCCAAAGGCCCCGGCGGGCCGGGAGCACCTTTTGGAAAACAAACCCGAAAAAACCCAAGGCCCTGACCCACCTTCTGTTCTAAAATTTTTTATGAAGTGCGGTACTCCCTTTTTTTGAAAAGAAATTACGGTTTGGGAAAACCCCTCCATCCGGCCGGCACAAGCCATTAAATTTCTCTAAACCGGTGAAAGAGCCCAAAGGATTTGGAAAGGGGGGGCCCTTTGGCATTACCAAAAATTTGGACAGGGGGCAGGGCCCAGCTGCTGCCCTTAGGGGGGGTTTGGAGGGCATACTTTTGTCTTTTGGGCAATCGCCTCGCTAAAAAAAAAAACCTGTTTGGCGCCATGATAGCGGGGAAACCAGGACCCATCTAAAGGGGGAGATGATGTCAAAGAAAACAGTTTCCCTTCGAAAGGGGTTTGGGGGACCCTTTGGGACGGCTGCAATGGAAAAGGGCATGCCCTGGGCGCTGCTGCTGTTTGGCTTTGCTGGGGGGCCCAGGGGGAAACCAAACCAAAACCCTGAGCCACGTTTCCCCCAGGCCCCCCAAGAGGTGCGCGGGCATGTTTTGACCGGGGCCCCTGGTGCCAACTTTTAAGCCCCCTGGCCACGTTTCACTTTCGGGCCCACAGATTCTACATATCCCCCATATTTGCCCCCTCCGGTGTCTTGGGCAAAGAACTGCCCACCGCCGGTATCGGTTTTTTACCCCCAAACCCGCTCCGCACGATGACTACTGCCGCCGCTCCTCGCTGACCCCTGTGCTGCTATTTTTTTGGCCCTTTGCGAAGGGGGTTTTTTTTAACCCCCGTGGCCCCCGCTTGGCTCCCGCCCTTTTGACACTGCTGCTACCTCCCGACCCCACGGCCAACGACCCACTTGCTGGCTGCGCTCCCGAAATGACCGAAAGCTGACGCCCTTTCCCCCTGATGATGAATGAACCCCTTTCCCCTCCCCCGGGCCCCAAGTGGGGGTCGGTTTACATCATCATCAATTTGTTTTTTTAAATCTGTCCCTTCCTCATCCCCGGGTCTTGGTAGGGCCGGGGCCTGACCTCTCACAACACGCCCTCCCATGCCACTCTCCACATCATAACTTTGCCGCCTACTGCAAAAGCAGGCGTTTTTGGGCCCCATTTCTCGCTCCCAAAGAAAGCTGCTGACTGCCCTCCCCCCAAATTTTGTTATCCCCCGCTATATATTGGCCTGACCCCCAACCACAAAAGTAGATTCTCTGGCTGGGGGAACCGGTTTGGGCCAGAGGCGGGCGGGGAAAAGGTGAGGGCCGCTGACCCCCCCCCGGGCCATCCAACTAATGGTTGTGTCTGGGGTTCCCCCCACCGACCTTGGCTGGGGTTGTCAAAGAATCTGGGGGGAAGAGGAGGACCTAGAAAACCCAAATTCAAAAAAACCCTTTGGGGGTTTGCGAACAACCCCGGGCCCGGCTAAATGACAGCGGCGGGTTTGTGGCCCCACCGAGGGACCCCTGCTGCGACGTCCCCTTGCTGTGCTGGGGCCCGGGGCCTTTTTCCAGGAATTTTTTGGGCCACGGGAAAACCGCAGGTGCAAAAGCCTCCCAAACCTTCTGTCTGACATATTTTTTTTGTTTCAAAAAAAAATAACACCGTTTGATGATGATATCTGTAAAATGATAAATATACCCCAAATTTTTGACTCCAAAAACCCAGTAACAACTTTGGGGAACCCTTGGATATAAATTGCGCCCCAAAAAATTGCCAGGAAAAATTTTACTTGTATTTCGTTTAAAACAAATGGTGTTTTACTAAATTAAAAGGGACAAGCAAGCCCTTTAAATTTAAACCCTTTGGGCAGAAAATTTGGGAAAAGGAAAAATGTATATATTTTGGCATTGAAAAAAGACGGTTTATTTTTTGGTCACACCCCAGCAAAACAAAAGCTTAATTTAAACCCTGGGTGTAAATTGCGCCAAAGAATTTAGCCCCACAAAATATAGCTTTGAAAGGGGTTTTCAATTGCGTGTTTTCTACGCCACACAAAAAGAGAAAAAATTGTAATTTTAAACCTTTCTTTTGAAAAAAAAGGGTACAGGAAAAATTTTTTAATTTTGGCGTTAAAAAGACGGTTTTCTTGGGTCAGCACACCCGCAAAACAACGCTTTATTAACCCCGGATGTAAATTGCGCCAAAGAATTTAGCCCCCCCAAAATAGTATCTTTGTAAGCGGGTTTTCAAATTGGGGTGGGTTTTCCCACGCCACCAACAAGAAAATACAGTTGGGAATTAACCTTTGCTTGAAATTAGGCTACAGGAAAAATTTTTAAATTTTGGCGTTGAAAAAAAACGGGTTTTTTGGGTCAGCACACCAGCAAAACAACGCCCTTTAAATTAAACCCCGGATTTAAATTGCGCAATAGAAAATTGGGGCAGCCAAAAAAGAAGTGGTATTTGTATTGTAAAAATGCGTTTTTTTTAAATAAATACAACAGGAACTGGCTTTGATCCCACTTTGGAAATTTTTAATGTATATCCCGCTGCGTGGAAAGCACACGGAAATTTTAGATCCAATCCCCCCAAAAAAAAAAAAAATAGAAAAATTAAGAGAAAGTCCCCCTGAACAAACGAGACACCCCACAAAAACGCTGTATAAAAATCAATTCTTTTATAAGAAAATATCAGCCTTGGGAACCACCCCTTTCCCTTTATGACCCCAGTGAGAGAAAAGTGGAAACTCCCGGGCCGCCCCGGGAAACCCCCCATATATGCGGGGACCCTTTAAGGAAATCCCCTGATTGGCTTCACCCGCACATGGGCAGGGGGCTATGCCCTTTTACCTCCCATAGGGGCTTTGGGCCCCCTGTAAAACGCCATGTGCTTTGCAGCCCCTTTTAAACAATCAAAAGCACACTTCGTTCCCCCGGGCCGAAGTACCCCCAAAGTTCAAAATTCGTTCCAAACCCAAGTTTTTCCTGAAAATTTTAAAACCAATTCCACTTCGTTAGAAAACGATTTGGGCCCCTCTCTAGCTATAATTGGGTTCCCCGTCCTCCTATTCTGATTTTGGGCCCAGATAGCCAAAGCCCCCGGGAGCTCAGCTCTTTTCTGCATTTTTACTGGTTTTTTTTGAACTGTCCCGCCCTTTTTTCTTTATTTGTCCCAAAAGTTCCCCCAAAGGGTTTTTAAGGGCACTGTCGCTCCCATTCTGATTGGCTGGTTTTTGCCCCACCAATGAGAATAGGGTTTCAAATTTGAAAATTTCTGTATTTCCCGGCAATTTTCCCAAAATCCTAATTCTTGATGTTTGGGGGCCCCCCCCCCCCTTCCAAAATTTTTTAAAGGAATTTTTTTTATGTATTTTTTTTTTTTTGAGGTTTTTACTCTTTTTCAGCTAATGTTTTTTCCGCCTTTTTAAAAAGGGGATTTTTTTTTATTCATACTCCGAAAGGACACCTTTTAAAGATTTCCTTTTGCGTTTCCCAGCCTTTCCGCATTTGGGAAAAAATGTGAGGCCCCAGTCCCGCACAAAAGCCCATGGGCCCCGGGCCTGCGCCAATGTCCCCGCACTGTTTCCCCCCACCCCTGGCGGCGCAGGGAACTTTTTCGAATCATAGGCGCAGCGCCGCACTGCGCCCATGTCCCCGCACTGCACCCCCCACACTGGCGAGGCGCGGCGGACTTTTCCCCGCATGTATGAGTGTACTACCTCGGGCGGCGAATCATAGGCGCAGTGCCGCACTGCGCCTAAGTTCCACACTGCTCCTCAAACACTGGCGAGGCGTGGCGGACTTTACATAGGATGTATGAGCGCGCCCCAGCGCCGACATAAATCAGGCGCAGATTTCGCCGAAAAACCGGCAGAAAGGTGCGCCCCGACGTGGCGAGATTCATACATGTCGCCCGTAGTGTCAACAGAGCAAAACAACAGTTTTTCTTTTTGATAATATAAGGAGTAATATTTCAATTATTGAGTAAATATAATACACCTGTATACCTAGGTAATGATTTAGTTATTCAAAACATTGCACTAGTGACATTCAAGAGCATTTTAGCATCAGTAAAGTCATTTAAGTTACAGTCAAGAACTGTGTGTTCTGCTTCACTATAACTCTTATCAATCATTCTCCACATAAGTGACAACGACGTGCAATAAGCACACATAATTTTGTAATTTTGTGTGTAAACTCCTTGAGCTAGAGTTCAATGTAGTTTTCTATGATTCATTACAATTCTACAATTTAGGTCAACTTCTACTTGTTTCCTTAGGGAAAATGTCTTACAGTTCTACTTGCATTGTTGCAATACAATAGGACTGAAAGAAATCTCCAAATGAGTCATCTGCACATTTTACATAACCAGCATCCCTAGATGAACTTGACAGCTCAAGTAAATCCTCCAAAATATATTTGACTTATCTACAGTATATAAACTAATCCCAATATTTTTACATCAGGGTGCCCGATATCCGGAAACAAAGCAATTTAAAATGGAAAAAAATTATTTTGAATATGTTAATGGGAACTTTAGAGAATCTATAAACCTCTTTATGTTTATTAAACACATTCATCTTCTAATTATAAAGTAAAACTAGTACAATTTCATGCTACAGTTCGGCTGTTAAGATGTATATAGCTTTTTCACTGTTCAGGACTAGTGTTGAGCGATTTTTATCGACAAAGTTTAAATCGGCAAGGTTTTTATGGTGATCGAAATTTCCAGATCATGCGATAATTAAGGTTAAAATCTGTGCATCATCTATTAAGATCGCGCCTTTTTCGGCGCTTCCTGTAATTTTGGCGGCCAGCAAATTAGATTACAGAATAGAGCAGGGTGAGATGTGTGTGCGACGTCATGACTGGGATGTGTATGGTTGCGATTGGCTGGAAAAATCACATGACCTCTTTTACATAGAACAGCGTTTCCTGTTTCAGCCTCAGTGTCTCTCAGCGTCTCATAGGGATAGGAACATCTTTCTGCCTGTGGCCAAACAGCTTCAGCGAAATTAGTCTATTTCTGCACAGAGGAAACCTCTACCTAATAGCTGAACCTTCCAATTAGTTAGATAGGGATTTGAACCTTTTAGTAGTTAGGCTAGAGAATTTTAAAGCAAATCTACCACTGTAAATTCACGGCGGGTGGGAGCGCGGTGGGGGGGGGGGGGGAAAGCCCCGCGGGCGAACACAGACAACTCTATCTCTCAAGAACACTGGATAAAGTTCACCAAGACTTAGTGTAGACCATTGAAGTGGAATATCTTTATTAGTTAACATTTGCTATTGAAATATTTCCTGGATATTGGGCCTCCTGAACTTCTATTGGGATAAACACATTTTCTAGTAACTGCAGTCTCTTCTTTGTTAAGCTGCAGAAAACTGAACTCACTTTTTTATTATCAGTATACATTCAATAGGGTGTTCATTTTTTAAAACCCAATTACACCTGTGACTGTTGATAATCCAACCCTTGCACTAAATTACAAAACCAGCAATCTTGTAGTCAGCACAGGTATGTTTGTATGCCAAAAATACCGCGATTATCGTATCGTAACGAAAATACACAGTTACGTGTGTTTTGACTTTTCGCACCCAGCAACTGTTCATTGACGCAGCATCTACGCTAAATCTTAAAAACACCATTCTAAATTCACCACAGGCTGAATTGAAAGGCAAAAAATACAGTTTATTATATCAAAACATAACAGTTACGTGTTTTTTGACTTTTTGCGCACCACAGCCACTGTTCATTGACGCAGCACTCAACCGTAAATCTTAAAACAGCAATTCCTATTCACCACAGGTGAATTGAAAGGTGTAAAAATACAGTTTATATATCAAAACATAACAGTTACGTAATTTTTTGACTTTGCGCACCCAGCACTGTTGCATGACGCCAAGTGGCGCTATCTGCACCAAACGGAGATTGACCGAAGCACACTAACTACAATCAAAGTTAAACGGATGAGAAATTGGGTTTTTTGCAGCAATGCACAACGAGAACAGTTACTAGTAAATACTGTATCCAAATTTAAGTACAAAGGTGGCTCTTTGAACAAAACCGGGCTGCACCAAAGTGAAATACAGCTATTAAAAGTTAATCGGATAACAAAAGGTGGTTTATTGCACAAAATGAATCAACAACAGTTACTAGAAAATTTCTGTATCAAATTTAAGTAAAGATGGCTCCTTTGAATAAAACTGGGCTTCACCAAAGTGAAATACAGCTATTTTCAAAGTTATACGGATAACAAAGGTGGTTTATGCACCAATGAAATACACCAACAGTTACTAGAAAATTTCTGATATCCAAATTGAAGTACAAGGTGGTCGCCTTTGAACAAAACATGGGCTGCACTCAAAGTGAAATACCGCTATTAAAAAATGTATAACGGATCACAAAAGGTGGGTTTTTGCACCAATGAAATACACCAACAGTTTACTAGCAAATTTCTGTATCCAAATTTAAGTACACAGGTGGCTCTTTGAACAAAACAAACGGGGCTGCACCAAATTAAATACAGCTATTTAAACGTTATATGGATAACAAAGGGTGGTTTTTTGCACCAATGAAATACAACCAACAGTTTTACTAGAAAATTTCTGTATCCAAATGTAAGTAGCAAGGGGGCTCCTTTGAACAAAACTGGGCTGCACCAAAGTGAAATACAGCTAATTAAAATTATAACGTATAACCACAAGATGGTTTTTGCACCATGAAATACACCATACAGTTACTAGAAATTTCTGTATCCAAATTTAAGTACAAGGTTTTGAAAAAATCTGGGATGCACAAAATAAAAGTTACAATTTCACCTCAGGTGCGAGGTGTGCTGGCCAAAAAGTGGTAAAAAAAATGCCATTTCAATGCAGGTTCAAAGTAGAGTCTGGGCTGCACAATATACACCCTCCTTTCCAACGCCAGCCTGCCTGCCTGTCTTACTGTCTGTCCGTCCATCCGCCCACCCTGCGGCTGTACAGTGCTAGATGCTTCTTTAAAAGTCTTTGTCTAACTAACTAACTAAGAACTGAAATTCTCTAATCTTCCTATATTCTAATGTTCACAGCTAAAAGCATAGTTTGTCCTGTATGGAATACAGAGAAAGAAAACTGTGTCTCGAAGCTGAGCTGTAATCAAGAACACGTAGCACACGTATTGCTCTAGTGATAGACACTGAACACTGATACTGAACAGAAACCTGTTCTATGCAAAACAAGGTCATGTGGTTTTTTTTTCCAGCCAATGACAACCATACACATCACAGTCTATGACGTCGCCAACCCAGCTCACCCTGCCTATGCTCTAGAGCTGATTTGCTGGCCACCAAATTGACAGAAGCGCCGAAAATGGCGCGATAGAAATTAGAATTAATCTGCTATTGTCACCACAAATATCGCTGATCGGAAATTTCCGAATCAGCCTAAAAATCTTCGCCGATAACAACTTTTGACGATTTATAAATCGCTCATCCCTATTTAATACTTATCCCTTTTATCGAATGACCACATTTTTAGGATATCCCCTCTATCTAAAATTATCCACTATTTTGATTAATTTTGATTTAACATTATCCTTATCACTCCCAATATATCTTGCCCATGGCATTTGACTGCAGGGGAAAGATATAACCATACTTCTTGGATCACAACTATCACATAATACCAGTGTATTCCTACTTGTTTTTTTAGTGTGGGAATGTTATTCACACATATCACCTAACCCCAAATTATATACACTCTTGTTGGCATGTAAGGTTTAATTTGATATTAGAAATCAAGGGTAAAAGATGTCATCTATTGTGTCACCCCCATCTCAACTTATCGTGTAGATTGTTAATTTGTTGATTAGAACAGGGAACTATAGAAACATGCAGAGTAACACTGTAAGGATGCCATCATTTAAGCTGGCGAGTTGCGATATTCCTGCCCATATGATTAATTAACAATTGTGATCATGATTTTTATTCACTTGAGTAATGATTTACTGTAGGATTATATACCTGTTTTCTATGGTGTATGTATGAAATATATTTATTACATGGAAAATATATTTTGATAATCTGCAATTAATAAATTAACATAATTGATTAAGTAATCGTCTATGTATACTAATATATATTTTACTTAAAAAGGGTGTTATCGTTTCATTAAATGGTCTTCTGATAAGGGGACAGTGGAAAACTAGCAACTTTGCAATTTGGATGTCATTAGCAAAGCTGCCTTGTTCTCACAGCAGCCCTTATCTTGTGTTTTTATTTACACTCGATATCCCATGTGGTCTAACCATACCTGATCCCCAATCTTCGGCAATTCAACTAGCTGAGAGCTCATTTTACATTTCTGTACAGCCCTGGGTCGATTCAGAGAGCTGTGAGTCTGACTCGAGTTAGGGGCCGTAGCATTATTCTGTTACCAACACCGAGCAGAAACAGTACTGCAGCAGATTGTACAATGGAAAACATGACAGTTTTTGACCCTGTGCTAACTCTCCTGCATACATGCAGATCTGTGTCCGTACTTAGAAAGCTGTAATACATCTCCAGCTGTAGAGATCAGTGCTCAATTAGACTTGAATGGCAGCCTGTGGTATGTATACAGCTCTTATCAAATCAAGACTAATAGGAGAGACACAGTGATATGTGAACTCAGAGTGAGGGGGGGGAGTCTCACCACAGTGAAGGGGGAAGATGTCAGTCCCAGCTGGAAGGGGAAGAAACCGCCCCTCGCATTCACAGAGCTGGCGAAGCCAAGAGAAGTGTGAATCACCAAATTAAGGAGTGAATCACATCCCCTTTAACTTCAATGCTTAAAAAAGGCTCTGGGATAGAGCTGAAACATTGCTTTGTTTTTGACCGTTGGAAATAAAGACACTGATCTTTTTGGAAACCTCTAGAGTGGCTTTGTTATTTTTGTACACTGAAGAGGACCTAAGGTTCTTATCCCTGGATGACAGCCACTGTATTTTATTGCTTCTACCAGGAAAGCAGCACAACTATACAGTTGAGACAGTGGGGGTGTCAGTGGCATAAAAGCCTAATAAATGGTCCTGTATATCAAATTACCGTGTTCCTTTTATAATAAGTGTTAGCTCTTCACCCCATAAAAATACACATGTGTTCAACATACCCAAGACTACAAATAAATACATTTATAATATAATGGTCAAAATGTCTGACAGTGGAACTATTGAACATGAACTGTCTACATAAATTGCTAATTTTATTGTTGCTGATATTATTGTTTAATATATCCTTTTATGTTTATATAATATGAGTGTTGTGATATTTCACAGAACTACACAGAGATTGTCATTATTCACATAGGTCCATAGGCCCAATTGGGTCACCCAATCTAAATTATAGATTAGACAGTAATAAAAGATTTTTTTTTTGGAGTATGGATCAAAACCAGAGTACATTGGAGGAAACACATGCAAACTGGATACAACAGCCAACTATAACAGCTTATAGTATACTATATACAATCAACCAACACTCAGAGGAAGATGGCCAACAAAAAAAAATTAAATGTAAGGTTAAATAATAAAGAAACAAAAAAACGACCCAGCCCATACAAAAAGCCAAGTCTAAAACCCATTTTGTCCCTATCCCATTATTTAAAACGTAATGATTTTTACAGGCAGGGGCGTCTGCCTCAGATAGAGCAGCTATAGCATGCCCATAAGTGCTCGCCGAGAATACACAATAAGTCCTGGTACATTAAGATATTAACAGTGCCCAGTTGCACTGACGTCTTTCAGATAAGTCCTTGATGACACCTAGACATGTATGTAATACATGTCTGAAAGAAGGCTCCGTCAATGTGAATTTCTCATGCAATTTTTCAGTGTATAATCGCTGCATCTAGGAAGTGTATTTTGTGCTCTCATAAATGGCGTCAAAAGTTTCAGTGTGCTAGATTGTGTCTTGCATTATATGTGTTTGCATTGCGGAACTTTGACCATTAGTAATGCCCCATACGTGTATCTACCAACAGTAACTAGCTGCACACCACACGGTCTTCGCAGAGACTTATAGGTGCAACAGTAAGATCACTAACCACAGTTCTAATTCACTGACGTTGTTATTCTAACAACCTTTTTATTTTATTCTAGCCTACTATGAATGTGTTTGTTTTTACTATTAAATTTTAAATGAATTTTTAGATTATATTAAACCTCAAATACACTTTTAAAGGAGAAAGTGTTTATATTTTGAGTATTAATAAAATATTACATTTATTGTATATTTTATTATTTATTATGAAATTTTTATAATTAAATTTTATATAGGTTGCTAATTATTCATGAAACCCTTTTTATTATTTTACTGGTATACAGTAGAATTAATGGACATTTTTTTGTCCTAAAGGCAAATTCAGTTCCATTACGACTGCTCAGGTTCAGGCAGACCTCATTGAAATAGGTATGCGTGTTCGAGCAGTAATGTGCCTAGATTTGCCGAACATCATTCATATATGTGTCTAATATTTCGAGTGTGGTGCGACACGCCCCCAGAATGCCCCCCTATGTTTAGAGAATTACAAGTCGAGTCTTGTGCATAATACACCAAGCATGTTCATTTGACATGCCACACATCAGCAATTTAGATGAACCTCTCACCTTTGGCGCATTTTACACCAGAAAAGGACGAAAGACCCCTTTAAACATGTCGCCCTAAGTGCAAAGTCTAAAATGTTCTGTGTGGTGTAAAATTCATTCTTTAGAGCTATATGTCTGTGGAATATAAACAGCTGATAGAAATAAATCCTGTTCTTCATCAAAGCTCCTCAGGTGTATTGGATAATGTTGAGCGATTGCGTTGGCTATCGAGATCGAGCGATATTCGCCGCTATCGATAAGGTTTTTTTCGATAGTGAGCACTGATTATGAGCGATACCATTAAAGTCTATGGGAGAGCAACAACACCATTCATTATTACACCCAAAAACAAGGCTAGAGAAGCAAATAAACATCCACAACAGTCAAATGGATAGCGAGCTACAATCTTAGCAATACACGTAGGTTATAAAATTTCACAGAAAAAAAGTCACAGACCATTCACTATCCCTGACTTGTACCACACATGACCCTTAAACCTGCATCATCCCACAAAATTAAAAGTGCCAAGAAGCAGTATGATTTGAAACCATCATGTTACATGAACTGGACATTGAATATCCTGTCCTGGAACGCAGCATGAGCCCCAAACCTGCAATGAACCCCCAATTTAACAAAGTGCCGCAAAAAGGAGTCTTTCACAACCACATTTTAGTTGAACTGGACACTAACTAATCTGTCCTGTACCGCAGAAATGACCATTAAAAACCTGTCTGACCCACATTTAAAAAGGTGGCCAGAAAAAGGAGTTCTTCAAACCACCAATTTAGTTGAACTGGACATATACGTCTCCTGTCCCTGGGCCACAGTAGACATTAAACCTGTCTGACCCCCTGATTACAAAGTTGCCAGGAAAAAGAAGTCTTTCAACCACATTTAGAGTTGAACTGGACATTGACAAGAACTGTCCGTGCCACAAGCAAGCCCAGGGCCGGAGTTACAGTGGGTGGCGGTGAGAGCCCAGCTGGCGTCCCGTCATCTATTAACACGCCTGGTTAAAATGCCCTGATGACGCAAGCAACAAAAACTGTCATTCGAACAGAGTGCGAAGCGTATGTGTGAGAACTCCTGCCTTCCTCAGAACACACATCAAGACATGGTAGCGCTTTCCCCTCCCGTATGAGTGCGACCAATTGAGCTTCACTTGGAAATACTGGTGGTTAACGCTCCCTGGTACACCCAGGTGCCCATTTTTCTTGGCATTTCCTTTTCCCTCATTTTAACTCACCGTGCTGAGGAAATTTGTCTCTGTAACTTTGTTCTCTGTCCGTGCTCCATACTCCATGTACGCAGAATAACCTACATCTGTTTCTAAGTTTCCCTGTACCTCCCTTGTACAATTCAGGGGGAATATTTTATACCAGCTTTTTGTACATTCAAGGTTTTTTAGTAGTTTAATTCTAGAAAACACATTTTTAAAAGTAGAATGAATCCCACCATGTTCTTTGTTTCTCTTTATTTTCAGTTGTATAAATGGGTTGTCTCAAAGACAGGATTGATTAGCTAAGTTAAGATCTTGCAAAAACCAGTCATTTTGCAATATTGTGTCCATAACAGTGGTCCTACCTATTCCTGTTTCAGACAGCACCATCACCATGAGCCTCTTGACAATTGTGAAGAACAAATGTCTGGTTAAAAACAACAATTTTTAGAATAAGACCAGTAATATAGAAGCATGTCACAGCAAAAAGCCCCCAAAAATTCAAAAGCATTGACCCTTGAACACTTTGGACAATTGTGAAGAACAAATGTCTGTAGAAACAACATATTTTAGAATAGGACTCTGTAGTATAGCTGCATGTCACAGCAAAAATGCCCCCCAAAAATTCAAAGCATGACCCTTTGCTTGAGCCACTTTGGACAATGTGAAGAACAATGTCAGTTAGAAACAAACATTTTTTAGAATAGGGACCTGTAGTATAGCTGCATGTCACAGCAAAATTGCCCCCACAAATTCAAAGCATACCCTTGAGCACTTTGGACAATTGTGAAGAACAAATGTCTGTTAAACAACTTTTTTTTTATAAGAGGCCTGAAGTATTGGCAGCATTCAAAGCAGCATGACCCAAAAAAGTAAAAAAATGACTTCTCACCACTGTTTAAAAATAGTGAGGGAGAATGGCCACTTAGAACCAACAATTCTGATCCAAAGGACCAATGATTAATTGCTTATCTCACACTACCTGACCCCAAAAAAATTATAAATATGACATTCTCAGCCACTGTTAAAAAGTTGAGGGAGAACAGCCACTTAGAGCCATATTTCTGTTCCAAAGTGACCATGAGTATTGCTGTATCTCACAGCTTACATGACCCCAAAAAAGTTATAAATAGACTTCTCACCACTATTAAAAATTGTGAGGAGAAATGCCACTTAGAAGTCCACATTTCTGCCAAGACCATAATTATAGCATATCTCACAGCAACATTGACCTTCAAAACACCATGACAATGCGAAAACTTCTAAGATAAAGAGAGTACATGGAAATACGGTGTTGTCATGAAACCTTGCTGTCTTTTACAGTCTCCTCACAGCAAAAGAGAATAAAAGAGGACAAGAGAATAAAAATTGCAGTAAGAAATGATCATTTTAAAAAATAGTTTTCAAGAGACCACTTCTGTTTGAAAAGGAAAGTGAAGTAGACCCGCACCTAATCGGTGAACCGTCGGCAATTGGGGCCCGTACAACATCATCAGAATCCTGCCCCTGATTCATCTTGATGAAAAGTCAAACGATCAACATTATCTTCTGAGAAAGCCCGGATGCGTTTGTCTAGAAATGACATACCCCAGCTGCTGCTGAAGGTCCTCTCAATATGACGCTGGTTGCTAGGGCAGGACAACACCTCTATGGCGTGACGAGCCAGCTCGGGCCATTCGTCCATTTTGGAATACCCAGAAGTCTATTTGGGTACCGGAACACAGCAAAAACACGTGTTGAGACGCAGAAATTCCGTGCACGACAGAACTATAAGCTGATCTCATGGTGTTGGATGTGTGTGCCCTGCATTGCATGCGTTGGTGAGGTGGTAAACAAAAGATTGCCAGAGGTCACCCATTAGGCTTCCGCAACCTTGCCTGCTGCTGCCGCTACGCCTACTTGGCACTCTACTGCTCTAAGGCGGGACCCGTATTGACACTACCCCATCGTCTTCCTCCTCGTCCACTGCTGTCACGTCGCTGATGTTTTTCCACCCCCCGGTTACATTTGGGGAACGTGAAGCAGACGCACAGATGTCCTCCAGTTGATCAATCAGCAAGTGTCTCCATTTTCTGCCTTTTACTCTCTATTTGGGTGGGTGAAGGAAAGTGCCAGAGTTTGTTTTGTACCGGGATCCAGGAGGGGTGGCCACCAGTAACTGGTTGTTCGTTTGATGGCCTTAATGCGATGATCATGTTGGAGGGAAATGGGAGCACCAAGACTGATTGTTAGAGATGAGCCTTGATTATCCCAAAGCCTCTGGGTCAGGGGCACTAGCAACCCATCTCCTCATCTTCCTACCCCGCCTCAAATTCCGCGCCAACCCTTTCCAAGGCAGGGACGTCGGTAACATCGGTTCAAGGAATAACCCTCCTCCTCCTCCTCCACCGCTGCCTCCCGGCACAGTAGCTTCAACACAGCCTCTTACTTGCCTGAGATGAAGCACCATGAAGCTGATGCGCCACCGTTGCCCTAGCCTGTACCCCAACACTGCCTATGAAGACCGATGAAATAGTGAAACTGTCCAGGCTTGTGGCTTTGACGGAGAGAAAGCTCCGTTCCGCATCTGAGTCCTCTCCTCCTCCGTCGCTGGCGGAGACCTGTTTGTTCAGAGTGGTCCAACATCGTTCAGAACTAAGATCACCACAAGCTCATCGGCTGACAAGGCATTGTCCGCCCTACCATTTTGGGTGGCTTCTTCAAAACTGGCAAGGATGGTGCGACTCTTTCACCTGCCCTCCCTCTCGGTGGGTTCAACAACCCCGAGGTTCGCACCAATGCTTGTCAGCCATGTGTCACTTCGTACTGCGAAATGGCATTGCGCTGCTGCCACAATCGCTGGAGCATGTGGAGGGTGGAATTCCAGCGTGTTGCCACGTCAACAATGAGACGGTTGACGGGGAGGCCGAGCTGACGCTGCAACGCAGCCAGGCGGGATGAAGCAGGGTGCGAACGGCGGAAGTGCGAACTCAGACCTCGAGCCTTCTTCAGCAGGCAGTCCAGACCCCGGTAGCTCTTTAGAAATTTCTGGACGACAAGGTTCATGACATGTGCCAGGCAAGGGATGTGCTCCAGCCTACCGATCTTAAGGGCGGCCAGCAGATTTCGCCCGTTATCGCACACCACCTTGCCTGGGACAAGGTTCTTGTCACCCAGCCAGCGCTCGGTCTCGTTGCTTAGAGCCGTCCACAGCTCCTGACCTGTGTGTGGACGGTCTCCAAGGCAGATTAATTTCAACACGGCCTGGTGTCTCTGGGCACGTTGATGCCACCAGAGGACCTTGGGGGAAAGAGCCCTGCACCATCCCTGCGGTTTTGAAGAGCGTGCGCCGAGCCTGAGAGCCACCGTCACCCCCAGAGACATCCACCCAGCTCACCCAGTGAGCTGTCACAGAGATATAGCGGCCTTGGCCGTGCTTACTAGTCCATGTGTCGGTTGTGAGATGGACTTTTCCGGACACAGATGCAGACAACGCGCTTGAAATTTTAGATGACACATGGCTGGCCAGGGCAGGGACGGCTTTTTCTGGCAAAGAAATGCCTGTTTCGGCATCTGGTATTGGGGGCAGGCGAGGGCCATGACGTGGCGGAACCCTCTGTGTCCACCAGACGGAAAGGCAACATTTCCAAGGCCAAAAGCCTGGCAATGCCGACATTCAGGCTTTGGCTTTGGATGGTTTGGTTAAAGTGTTTTTTCTTCTTCTCCAAACCTGGAAGACAGAAGGCTGGCTGCTAGACTGGCCGCTGTGAGGCGTGGCAGGTCGTCAAACCGGCGAAGGAGAAGGGGTAGGGATGGGTCCTCTGGTGGTGCTGTGTTACTCGGGCGACGTGGGAGGCTGAAGCGGAGGCCTGATCCTGATCATGACTCTGAGAGACATGGGCAACTGAGGAACGCTTGGTGGTGCGGAGGAGAGGAGGGCGGAGAGAGAGGGTTGTGACAATTGGTTGGAGGCCCGCGTCGTCTGGCCTTTTTTGGCCGTGTTCACTCCATTTCAACTCAAGAATTCGCTGCATGTGACTAGACATGTTTGGTGGTGGTTTAACCACTTAAGGTTTCTTCCTCTACTTATTCGTTTTACGGCAAAGGCGGCATATACATCGCTGGGTGAATCAGAGCTTGTTCAAAGAAGGCCCAGGCTTGAGAGTCCTGGACCTTTTTGACGGCGATAAGCGAGGAGCGGGGTTTGCCTGACCGTGGCGGCGGAATCCATATCAGCGGACGTCCTGTGACCGCCCTCTCCCCTTTTGAGGCGGGACCCGTACTGACACTAACTCCCCATCGTCTTCCTCTTCGTCTCAAGCTGATGAAGCTGCTCGCAGCAAATGCTGCCTGAAAAGACCACTTTGGATCCGCATGTCTCATCATCATCATCAAAACAGGTGACTTGGTCGTCTGACTTTCTGCATCCAGAGCTGCAGCTACAAGCAAGGGGCACTGTAAAACAAGGCGTTCCGACTCGCCCTGGATTTTTGCCGATTGACCGTCTTCCCTGTCACCTCCTCTTATGGCATCAGTAACTGGGCGCCAGAGCGACTAAATCATCCTCCTATGATCTTTTAACATGCCTCTGACCCCAACCGCATGTTGTCATCAAAGAGGTCCGCAGACAATGATTATCCACAGTGGTGGTATACCACCGAGTTGACATTTGGGCTGCTTCATGTTGGACGGATGCTGATGATGCTGATTACGACATTTGTGGCCGTGACTGCAAGACGAGGGAGTTAAGACTGCTAGAGATGCAGGTTGCATTAACCACTGAAGACAGATTGGCGACGATGTCTTTACTTAGATTCACAGTGGCCTCCTTGAACCCAGCGATGACAGGCCTGACGTCCTGCAAACTGACATACCGCTGGCATGCGTGTTGTCACCAGCACTGTAAGGAGCACCTTCTCTCTCGTACCCTAACCGACAGTGCTACCCCCCTCTTTGCTCGCTTACCACCTGCATTTCGCTTACATGTTCAGAAATATATAAGATTTGAGAAGGTGTTGGAATATTTTTGAGAAATGTCTCTTATAAAAGAACGGCAAATCACACAATTCTCAAATCCCTCTAATCCAAAACAAAATTGCTGGATTCAAATTAACTGCAAGTTGTCTATCAACAAATCTGGACTGGCCAAAGTCCAAAAAACACGTATCTGTTATGTTTGGATAATAAACTGGTATTTTTGCACCTTTGCAATTCACCTGGTGGTTAAAATAGAATTTGCTGTTTTAAGATTTATGTGGATGCTGCGTCAATGAAACACTGCTGGTGTGCAAAGTCCAGAAAAACACGTAACTGTTATGTTGTTCCGTATGATACACGGTATTTTTTTGCACCTTTCAATTCATCACCTGTGGTGAAAATAAATTGCTGTTTAATATATACGTGGATGCTGCGTCAATGAACAATGCTGGGTGTGCAAAAGTCAAAAAAACACGTAACTGTTTTGTTTTGTATGATACAGGGTATTTTTTGCACCTTTCAATTCACCTATGGTGATATTGAATTGTTGTTTTAAGATTTACGTGGATGCTGTGTCAATGAACAATGCTGTGTGTGTGCAAAAGTCAAAAAACACGTAACTGTTATGTTTTCGTATGATACACGGTATTTTTGCACCTTTCAATTAACCTATGGTGAATATAGAATTGCTGTTTAAGATTTACGTGGATGCTGCGTCAATTAAAACAAACCCTGGGTGTGCAAAAGTCAAAAAAAACGTACCTGTTTTGTTTTGGTATAATAAACTGTATTTTTTGCGCCTTTCAATTCACCTGGGGTGAATATAGAATTGCTGTTTTAAGATTTACGTGGATGCTGCGTCAATGAACAATGCTGGGTGTGCAAAGTCAAAAAAACACGTAACTTTTATGTTTTCGTATGATACACGGTATTTTTTTGCACCTTTCAATTCACCTGTGGTGAATATAGAATTGCTGTTTTAAGATTTACGTAGATGCTGCGTCAATGAACAATGCTGGGTGCGCAAAAGTCAAAAAAAACGTAAATGTTTGTTTTCGTATGATACACGGTTTTTTTGGCAACAAACAACCTGTGCTGACTACAAGATTTGCTGGATTGCAATTTTAACTGCAAGGTGGATATATCAACAGTCACAGGTGTAATGGGTAAAAATTAAATTGAAACACATATCTGAAATGTAAAACTGATAATAAAAGTGGAGTTTTGCAGCTAACAAAGAGACCTGCTGTTACTAGAAATGATGTGTATCCAATATAAGTTCAGGCTCCCCAATATCCAGAAATATTTCAATAGCAAACTGTTAATAATAAAGATATTCCACTACAATGTCTACACTAAGTCTTGGTGAACTTTATCCAGTGTTCTTTATAGATAGAGCTGTCAATAACATTTCTCTACACTAGATCAGCAGGGTTGTTGACAGTGCCCTAGATCATTAGCACTGGGAGACTGTGGCAAACACATCCTCAGTCATGTCCCAAATTCCATTATGTCCGCATTTTCAGGACGCAAACACAGTTGTCATCTTTGGTACAGTTGTAAACCATAGGTACCGTGCTATTCTTTGTCTTATGGGTCTTATGGCTCCAATACCACACACAAAACATCAACATCCCAGAACAAAAAGTGAGATAATGTCATTACATTGTTTCGCTTGTGCCAGTAACATTTCTTATTTCAGGTTTGTTTACTGATATTTTATTACAAAATTATAATGTAAAACTTACATCAAAATAAAGTTTCATGTATCAAGGCAAAAAAACATTATTTAAACTACCAAATATAAGAAATTGTCATAGCTTTCAAATCTCTATATAGAGGCAGTTCCTGACTTATACAGTTCTGACTTACCTCTGTCCCCTAGTTACAGAGGAGATTTATAGGGAATGCTGACACTTGTAGTTCCATGTTCCACAGCAGATAGTAGCTGTGGAACAAGAAGTTCCAGTATGTCACAGCAGCACATGAAGTGAAAATGAAGTGAAATCTTCTTAGAAGGGGCACATACAGCAAAACAAATGTAAAACCTTTCCCTGCATTATCCAAAACTAAAAAAAAAAAAACCTTTTGTTCCGACTTACATACAAATTCAACTTAAAAACAAACCTACAGCCCCTATCCCCTTCATAACCCAGGGACTGCCTGTACTGAAAACGAAAATGTGCCTGGTCATGAATGAGAGAAAGTAGTCTGGTTCTAAACTGGTTAATCTAATATCTAATAGATGACTGAACTATATTATTACAGGTCACTGTAGATTGTGATGCAAAGCTGGAGAGCTTGAATACTTTGTTGAGGCAAAATGCTTGCCTTCAAACTTTGAATAACTATACAATGAATAATATATTGAATTTCTTCATATTTGTATTACAAAAGCAGTTACTGTATGTATTGATAGACTATCTTATAGGTCTTTAATCCCGAAATACACAGTGATTTAGTTTATTATTGCAATAATTTTGACATTTATCAGGGACCTGGTGCGAGTTCACACCACACATGGTTGGATTTCCAGCATACAAAACATTTGTTGCAACTGACCTCCTGGGCAGTGAGTTCAAAAAAGGAAAAGTAGTGGAGAAACATCCCGAGAATGACCTCTGTTATCTCCAAGGTAAGTTATAAGACAAGGAAATGTGAAAATCCACAACTGTACAGAATGTGTATTTTGCTAGTATACATCTGCCAGTGACTAGTGTTATGGTTTTGGAGGGCACCATATTTATAGATACCTTGTTATACCATGACTGATGAAAAGACTTGAATAGTTTTGAAAGTTTGCTTTTTATCATGTCTTTTGGTTGGTCACTAAAAAGCAGCTTGTCTGCAAGATTACTATTTTGTTTTTCTTACTGAAGAACAATAAAACTTTTTGGGAAACAAACGCCATGTGAAAGGCTGTTGAACTTGGAATGTGCACGAGTATGGAAGTGTATATTTCATGCACAGAACAAATATTAGGAAACAAAATAGGCTATATGCACTGTAAATAGACCATAAATGTTAGCACTCCTGACATTACATAGAACAAACAATGGTGCTGAAGAACGTAGTTCAAAGGCAGATACTTCCACAAACATGTAGACGTGATAAGGGAATCTGTGAAAAACATCTATGTCCTAAAATATCCCTATATCATACCCTACCTATCAAAAGCAGGGTGAACCTGATAACAGTAGGCCCACACAGGAATCTACACTTTGGCGAGACCTACAATTGCCCTATTTCTTCCTAATGCATTTCTTTCTTAGGAAGATATAAGAATGCCTCGGGGAAGTTAAAAAATGGCGTATGCTTACATTTCAGGACTAAATTAGAGGAAGAGTTTACATTGGTCTGTATAAAGGGGTGTGGTTTTTTGGAAAGGGTCGTGGCTTAGAGTGCAACCTCGTACACAAAATTTTTGGCTCTGGTAGTGCCATAAAGTAAGCCAACTTTTTTTGGAGCACAGTATCACACATTAAACTACCCATTTTCTATGAAGCTACGCTCTTTTACCGAGGCCATGCCCCATTTTGTCAGGTGAGGCACAGAAGGGTGTAGAAACAGCATAAAACACATAATAAATGTCATATAAAGCATGTACGCCAGTATTTTGGTCACAAATTGCTCCAGAACTCTGGTGTAACTGCTTTGATAAACTGGCCCATGTTTCTATTTAGTTACAAATCGTCAATATGTAACATTGTGCACTAAAGCATGACTTCTGATGGGGCATCCTGCCAATGTAAAATGTGTGTTCATCACTAGTAAATAAGCAGAATATCATAAAATACTCTAAACAGAATTGATAGCCTTAATTCTCTCATTTTTTATTATCTTATTATCCAGGAATTTTAATTCATCCCTGTTTGATCTGTCCATGTTGCACTAAATATACAGAAAAAGGGGAAAAAAATTACTCAAAGAAAAAACCAAAAACATGGCCATACTCACTGCTAGAAAAGCTAAGATGAGACAGAACACAGCATAGAGGCAACACAGGCCCCCATGCTCTTAAAGAAAAATACCCAAGTGCAGCTGATGGGTGGTAACTAGAGATGGGCGAATTGATTCTAACAAAATGGAAAATTCATTTAGAATTTCAGGAAACTTCGGTTTGAACGAAGTCGAAGTGTGGGGTACTTCGGGTGAACGAAGTGTGCTTTTTATTGATAAAATGGCTGCGAGCACCCTGGCGTTACATGGGGCAAAGAACTCTGGGAGGAAGAAGGGCTGCCTGCATGACATGTGCAGGGTGAAACCCAATCAGAGAGGCGGGATTCTGTGCGTCACTGCACTTTAAAAGCCCGGGAGCGAGCTGGGAGCTCAATCCTCTACTGTACTGTCGGGAAGTGCTGCCGCGGCTGATTGTGATAGTCTTACTAAAGAACTGATTTTTATACAGGATTTTTGTGGGGTGTCTCGCTTGTTAGAGATGCTTCCTTTAAAATTTTCTATTTCTGATTTTTTGGGGGTTTGGTCTAAAAGTCAGTGTGCGTCCCTGCAGTGTTTAACATCCCCGGCCCACTTTTTGGGTACATTTTCCCAACTGCTGTTAAATTAATTTTTAATCAGCCAATCAATGGCGGCAACTGTGCTTTGGCATGTAGAATGGTAAAAGACAATCTCTGCGTTCAAACCCCGAGCATCAGTTGGGGAAAAAAGGTTTGATTTGAGTGCCTTTTGAACGTGGCTGGTTTGTTGGTGCCAAAAGGGGGGTCTGAGTTTTTCAGAAATGTGATCTCTGGGATTTTCACGCAAAACCATCTCTAGGGTTTCAGAAAAGGGCCCCGAAAAAGAAAAACATCCAGTAGCGGCAGCCCTGGGGGCAGAATTGCCTTGTTGATGCCGAGTCAAAGGAATGGGCCAGATGGTTCGAGTGATAGAAAGGCAAACATGACTCAAATAGCCCCCCGTTAAAACCCGGGTGGGCAGAAGAGCATCTCTGAAGCACAGTACGGCGAACTTTGGGGGCAGGGGGGCTTACAGCGCAGAACCCACACCGGGTCCCCACTCCTTTCGTAAAAAAACAGGAAATAGGCCCCAATTTGCCCAAGTCATCAAAAAGGGGGAAGTGAAGTTGGAAAAAACGTTGTGGTTGATGAGTCCGATTTCTGCTGCGCATTCGAAGGGTTTGGGTCGGAATTTGGCTCAAAAACGAAAGATGGATCCACCCTCCCTTGTATCAACGGTTCAGGTGGTGGGGGGGTTTTGTCAGGGTGGGGGGAATATTTTCTTGGCATTTTTGGGCCCCCCTTTGGGTCCCAATTGAGCATCGTTGCAACACCTTGTTGAATCTACCCCACGAAGATTGAGGAGTTCTAAAGGGGGCAAAAGGGGGCAACCCGTTACTAGCATGGTGACTTAAAGGGGCCCGGTGAGTGTCTTTTTTATGTATTGTCCAGCACATTGTACCCAAGGGGATCAAAGCCAGTTCTGTTGTATTCTTTTAAGAAACAGCGTTTTTCATTAAAAAATCCAATTCATTTTTTGCTGTAAATTCTTTTGCGCTTTTTAATCCAGGGGTTAATTAAGTGTGTTTTTTGTGTGGTGCCAAAAAAAAAAACCGTCTTTTTACCACAAAATTAAAATATTCCTGTCCAAATTCAAAAGCAAAGGTTATTTCAATTTTTTCTTTTTTGGGTAGGTAGAAAACACGAATTGTAACCGTAAAAAAGCTATAGTTTGTGGGCTGCTAAATTTTTTTGCGAAAATTTACTCCAGGGTTAATTAAAGCGTGTTCTGTGCTTGGTGACTCCAAAAAAACCCGTCTTTTTCCCCCCAAAAAAATTAAAATTTTTCCTGAAAATAATTCAAAAAGAAAAGGTTTAAATTTAAAAATTTTTTTTTGTTGTGTGCGAAAAAAACCCGCATTTGTAAACACAAAAAAGTAGTAGTTTGTGGTGTCAATTCTTTTGCACAATTTACATCCGGGGGTTAATTAAAAGGTTGTTCTTGCGTTGTCTCAGTAAAGAAATTTTGTTTTTCCCCGCCAAGAAAAAATTCTGTGTAAAATTCTTCCGAGGTTTAAATTTTAAGTTTTTGTTTTTTATATTCAGAAAAATCCAGAGTTTTTAAACGGCAATAAAGTAAATTTTTTCCCCCCCATTTGTGGAGCGCAATTTATATCCAAGGGTTACCAAGCTTGTTACTGGGTTCATTTGGGTAAACGGTGTGTATTTATATATAAGATATCTTATCAAACAGTGTCTGTACTTTTTAGAACAAACAGTATGTGAGACGAGAGGGGGCAGGCTCTTCACCTGCGAGGGGCAGAGGCACAAACATTCCGGGCCCCAGGTCGCAGAACGCAAGGGGACGCGCAGCAGGGGTCCCCGGGTGAGGCACAAGCCGCTGTCATCTGCGGCCGTGTGCGCTAGCAATAAAAGGGTTCTTGGGTTGACTGGGTCCCCCTTTTCCTCCCAGTGAATCTGAAAACCCCCACCCAAGAGTTGGTGGGAACGTCAGCCCCAAACCCTTAGTTGGCAGGCCGGGAGGGGTCAGCGGCGCTCCCCTGTCCTAAACCCCCGCCTCTGTCCCACCCGGTTTCCCTACCCAGAGATTACTAGTGGTCTGGGTCAGCGCCCTTTAGCGAGGATGAAATTTGAGGGGGCAGTCGCAGCTATTGGCAGCGAAAAAAGGGGGCCAATTCCCCTGCTTCTTGCAGTAAGCGGAAAAGTATAGATGTTGAGGGGGCAGGGAGGTCATGTTGGGGGGGTCAGCCTCTGCTCCAAAGGGCCCCGGTGATGGGCAGCGGGACGTGAAACAAAAATGATGATTGTCGACCGCATTGGGGGCCCCGGGGTGGGCAAGGTTTTCATCATCGTCGGAAGAGGGCGTCAGTTGAGCGTGGGGGAGCGGATACCCAGCAAGTGGGTTGGCCGTGAGTCGCAGGATAGCGCAGTGTGAGGTGGGAGTTAGGGGCCCCAGGGGGTTTAAAAAACCCGCTTGAGGCCCAAAAAAGTAGCTGCACGGGGGTCAGCAAAGGCAGCGGCGGGTAGTCATCAGTGCGGGTTTTGGCGGTTAAAATCCGATACCCCGGGGGTTTGTGGCGTTCTTTGCTAAGACACGGGGGGCCCGAATTGGGATATGTGAATCTGTAGGCAGAAAGTGAGCGTGGCCAGGGAGTAAGTTGGCACAGGGCCCTGCGTCAACACATGCAGGTCCCCATCGGGGGCCCTGGGAGAAAAGTGGCTCAGTGTGGGGCCCACCCTGGCTGCGCAACGCAGCAGCAGCGCCCAGTGGCCGTGCCATTGCAGCCGTCAAGGCTCCACATCGCAAAAGGAGCTGTTTCTTTGACATCATCTCCCGGTCGATGCTCCTGCTCCTCGCTACTCATGGCGCAGCAGTCTTTTCGCGAACTATTGAAAGAGAAACAGTATGTGTCCACCCATCCTAAGGTGCGAAGCTGACCGTACCCCTGTCCAAGTTGTTGGGCTGCAGTCCCTCCCTTTCCAAATGGGGGCTTGCAACGTTAGAGAATAAGGGCTTGTGCCGACCCGAGAGGGAAAAGTTCCAAGCGTAATTTTTTTCCCAAAAGGCGTCAGCACTTCATAAATATGTAGACAGAAGGGGGCCCCGGCCCTTTGAGCTTTGGTTTGTTCCCAAGGGTGCATGGCGTGCGGCGTCTGGGCTGTAACTAGGTCGGGCCATAAGCCTTTTGGCCCCCGGGTGAAAGTGCTTCCGGCCCCGGCACACCAAAAACTTGGAAGAGGCCGCTTTTTTCCTCCCCGTTGTCAATGGGGGTCCTGCGCCATGTCGCTGTCCTCCCACCACCCCACCCTCTAACCCCCACAAGTATGCCCCTATCCTTGTTTAGGGCACGCGGTTCACGAGTTCTACACCTGGTTTGCCTCGGCGAACGAAGCACACAGGGAAGGAAAAGCCCGTCATGCAGCAAGAAAACGTGTGTGGCTTTTCCGCGCCAATCAAACGGAACCATGGGGACGGACAATGGGAGGAACATGGGGTCCCCGTGACGAGGGGGATGGTCCATGTGCCTGCCTGGGATTGTTCAATTGGTTGGGGAAAGGTTCCGAAATCTTCCCCCCGTCTTCAGAAAAAAATTTTGAAAATGGCCAGGAAAAAAGTGCATGCACTTCATCCATTCCTACAAAGCCGGGAAAACCCTCCCCGGTTGCGCGGCAAACGGCCTCCCCCAACCCCTTGATATGCGTGTTTCCACCCGTTGGAAATTTCCCGCCGTGTTGGACGACTTATGAAAGAGAAAGGCCATTTCTTTTTTTTATGATCCCGGCGGAAGGATATTCCCCCGTGTAACTTTGATGTCAGCCGTGGCAGCTCATGCGTGACACCCGCCCTTTGTTAAGGCCATTCGGGAGGCAAAAAAAGTTATTTTTAGTCGCCAGGAACGGATGAAAACATATTCCACTTTGTCCCGGACAGATGCTGAAAAAAAACTGTCGGGCGGGGAATGGGACGTGGCGACTACATCTCGCGCCCTGAGTCCGGTGGGGATGAAATGGAGGGGGAGGAGGCATTGGAGCAGAAAACATTGTTGGTGAAATGAGTGTATTTTTACCCCGGTGAAGGAGGGGGCAGGGAGCGGGGAGGTAAATGGAGTGAGGGAAAGGCAGATGACCCGCAAGCACCGTGGCGTAAATTTCAGTGGGATGGGGCAGGGAGCCCCCCGGGGTATTGTGCAGAGGCCCCCAGCATGCTGATTTTTCCGGTGTGACAGCCCAATTGTCAGCACCGGCCCGAGGGTGATTTGGCTCTCCCCTATTTGCCTGTACCGGTCCAAATGGGAGCCCTTTTTCCCCCATTGGGGGGAGGACAAAATCAAATTTTATAGGGAAAGCCTCCGTGTCAGTTGGCCGGCCTATTGCGGATCGTCCCTCCTTGACAGGTCTGCCGGGGGGTTCTTTAGCGCTCACGTATACAGCCCCGGTGCTGGGGGAGGTGGGGGGGAGGGCAGTTCCGCTCCATCAGCAGCAACCTAAGTCTGGAGTCATGATGAGCGCTTCCTTCACCCGCCTAGTGAGGAGGGCGTCGCCAGCAGCAGCAGGACCGGAGAGACCTGAACCAACGGTGGTGGCCCACTTGGACGCACTCTGCACCCCCGTTAGAAGAAACCCCTGGATTTTTGGGAGCCAAATGGATGTGTTGGCCGCTACTTGCCCATTTGCAGTGGAGAAGCTGTCCCGCCGGCCAGTAGTGTGGCTTGAGGGGGGTTCAGTCGGCCGGGGGCCCTGTTTCCCCCAAAGGGAAAACCGCTTGTTTTCCCGGGAATGTGGAACGATGACCTTTGTCAAAATGAAACAGGCGGGATCGGCCCCGGATTTCCCACACCAAAAGCCCTTTGGGGTCAGACTAATCAGCCCTGACGCCTACCCAACGTGGAAATGAGTTGGGGTTTAAAAAACCTGCCTACCATAATTGATGCCGCCCCCGCCCGATGCCCCAATCTGTGACAGTTTCTCCACTGCCCCCAAACTCTTTACGGGGCTGGTATTGCCCCCCACCTCCACTCTTGTCTTGTGCCACTCTGTGGTACTCTGTTTTTGCCACCTCCAGAATGCATTGTGCCACTGTCTGACCCCATGCTGTGCGTGGCTGCTGCCCTGCCTCCCACTGTTTTATTGTCCCCCTCTGTGGCCTATCCTGTTTTGCAACCCCCAGAATTATTTTGCCACTGTCGACTCATGCTGTGCTTGGGTGTGCCGTGACCCACCACTGTGTATTTTCCACTCTTGGCCTATCCTGTTTTTGCCCCTCCAGAAATTTATTGTGCCTGTTTGACCTCATGTGCGCTGTGGTGCTGCCGTGACCCACACACGTGTCTTGTGCCCCGTCTGACCTCATGCTGCGCTGTGGCTGATGCCGGACCTAACCTCTGTCATTGTGCCCTGTTGACCTCTTCTGGTGTGGTGCTGCCGTGACCTTCCTGTGTCATTGTGCCCCTCTGTGGCCCATCCCGTTTTTGCCACCTCTGAATGTCTTGTGCCACTGTCTGACCTCATGCTGCTGCTGCTGTTGATGCCGTAATATACACGTGTCATTTTGCACTCTTTGGCCCAATCGGTTTTTTCCCCTCCGAATGTCATTGTCCCTCTCTGAGTCATGTGCTGGGCGCCGCCGTCCCTCCACACTCTGTCCTGATGTTGCCAAAACCCGAGCCCCCGTTGTTTTTTTCAGCTGTCTTTTCCTGACTTTATCAGGTACTTTTCCCCCTTCAGTTTTTTGGTCGTTTTTTCCCCGTTAAGTGCCCAGGGAAATTTTTGAGTGAAGCGTTTTAAAGAGCGGCGGCAGTCATCTGGTGTCATCTAAAACACAAATTGTATGAGACCAAACCAAGTCCCCCTGCATATTTAAACTGGCCAACGTTTTTTACAGCACCTGCGGCTCTGTGCAGCCTGGAAAAAGCTGTTTTTTAACGTGATTGTCCCCCAAGTAATTGGAACGATTATTTTTTGCGAGAAATTGGCGAAGTGAACGAAAACCCAATTGCGGGGGAAAATTGCCCATCTTAGTGGTAAAACCCCTTTTATCTTCCATAGGTGGACAGAAAACTGCCCTTAAATTGAAAACTATTCAATAGCATGCAAAAAAAACAAAAAAACACAGTACCTATGTTGGGAAAAATTACATTTACAAAAAAAACCCTAAGACGCGCTCGCACACCCTTTCCCTGCTTGGGGGGGGGGGGGGGAGGCGTGGTTTTCTACTTGATCCGTCCCCAGTATTTGGGCAAAAAAACTATTTTCACTACTGGAAAAATATCAAAATAAGGTATTTGGTTTAAAAATAAGGCCCCCATTTGTAAGCCCCCAAGCCCTTCACGGCTCCTCATCTATTGGGTCCCTACACTCCATTAAAATCACAAAATATACAGAAAAAGGGGAAAAAAAATTACTCAAAGAAAAAACCAAAAACATGGCCATACTCACTGCTAGAAAAGCTAAGATGAGACAGAACACAGCATAGAGGCAACACAGGCCCCCATGCTCTTAAAGAACAATACCCAGGTGCAGCTGATGGGTGGTAACCCATTCATCTCTCCACCAGGTGGACAGAAAGCTGCACCTTAAATTGACATCTATTCACATAGCATGCAAAAAAGCAAAAAAGCCACAGTACCATACTTTGGGGAAAAACTATACAGATACAAAAATTACCCGTAAGACAGCCGCTCGCACCTTCCATGCATGGGGGGAGGCTGCTGGTATTCTGCTTGCATCCAGTCCCCAGTACTGTTGGGCAAAAAAACTATTTTCACATACTGGAAAAATATCAAATATGAGGTATTGGTTAACATAATGACCACAATATTGTAAGCCTCCAAGCCGCCCTCCAAGCAGCTTTCTGTCCACCTAGTGGAGAGATGAATGGGTTACCACCCATCAGCTGAACCTGGGTATTTTTCTTTAAGAGCATGGGGGCCTGTGTTGCCTCTGTCCTGTGTTCTGTCTCATCTTAGCTTTTCTAGCAGTGAGTATGGCCATGTTTTTGGTTTTTTCCATGTTGCACTAAACCTGTAAACATATAAGATGTATTAATGGATGTGGTTACCCTTTGTTTTGTATTAGAAAGCACTGATGGTTAACCAAACCTGAGGTAAGCAACTCCTTCATGTCATCTAGCAGCCTAAAGAAGAGGTAGTAAGGCAGACTTTAGTGACGTCAGACAATAGCGTTCAACCTTTTTGGAACTGCAACAACCGGTGCTTGGTTTAGAACACCAAGACAGGATTAGCATGAGCCACCCCACGATCAAAGTCTGTTCCATTTGCCACAACTGAAGATATTTGCTGCAGTACTTCCCCTCTATGATACATAATGATTCACATACATGAATAATGAGTGGCCACTGTTAACCCTTTCTCTAGGTATAATATAGTCCTGAAATGTAAGCATGCGCCATTTTTTAACTCCTCTGAGGAATTCTGATATTTGCCTACGAAACAAAGGCGTTGGGAAACAATAGGGCCACTGTAGGGATCACCAGGGTGTAGGTTTCGTTGTGGGGTGTCCTTATCAGGTTGTTTGCTCTGCTTTGATAAAAAAGGGTATAGTATAAGGATATGAAAGCATCTGCCTTTGAACTACATTTTTAACTTGAAGTATCTGCGTAACTATGTAATGGTAGCAGTGCTATATTTGGTACTTGTTTTTTAAAATTTTTGCTATTTTTACAATGGTTTACAATAGAAATAAAGTAACATTTTAAATTTGGTTGTCCATTTCCAGTGACTATATGCTTCTTCTGCAGACTAACGGGGGCATGTATGAAATCATATGGTTTCATCTCCTATTACTATTGCTGTATAGTATAATTCACATTTTTCTTATCACTAGGAATGTGGGGCAGTGCGTTGGCAAGTGATATGATAATTAAACAGACCATCAAAGGCAAGTTTTATTACAATGAGTAAAATTTTATATGTGGGATGTTTGTCCACTTGCACTCATCAAGTAGAAGTAATAGCCATACTTTTAGAGGTGTAGCAATATGATGGACTGAGGCAGCAGTCTCGCTCTGCACAATAGTACATGGGGGCCCTGATACAGATTTTGTGCTGGAGCATAGGAGTTTCATGTTATACCTCAGCATGCTAGTTATCCACTGCAATAAACTGTACCAATGTATGTGGTGTGGGGAAGGGATGTATTAGTAAACTGTACACTGTAGAACTTGGCTTTGATCCTATGAACCCAAGTTTTACTAATACTCACTATACAGTAATGCATAAGTTTATAGGCTAAATCTGTTCTCTGTAACTTATTAATATAAGGAAGACAGAACCTTGATAACTAATCTTCTCATTGTATCACATTATTTAATTAGAACATTTTGTTTATTCAACAGAGAAAATTCAAAGTTTTTTCCCGAATTATAAACGTCGTGGTAAGAAATACCAGAATTATTCACAAAAACCTATTTACATTAATTTTAAGCTCTTTCCTCAGGATCAGGACTATGATGTGTTATAAGCTAGATTTAAACATTACCTAGCTTGTAAAGAGAGATGTATTATCCCAAATAGACTACCGTAATTTCCCCATAACTACAGTAGAAATCCTGAGGAATAAATATGTTCCACCCTTCATATTTTTTATTGTAAGAATGCCTGTAACATTATATGTTTCTTATGGCTTTACTGTTTATATGCACTGTTTGCTTCACTTTCTTTTGTCACCTATTGTGCAGAGGATCCTCTTCTACCAAGTACCAAAGAATCACTGGAGTCTGGTAAGTAACATGGGTGTAACTATAGCCATAGTAGCTGCTATGGAACTCAGAGGTTGAGGGGGCCCGCTAAAGTGTAAGAATATTATACCTTTTGTAGTAAGTAACATGTTGGTGTGTTTCTGCTATCTAGTGCTACCATCTGGGATAATGTTTGATATAACTTCATATAACTTTCTACCTTTAGTTATTACTTCTTAGTTTCCAGTTATAAGGTGGGGGGAACCCTATTTGGCTACGAGGACCTAGGAGTTTTAGCTATGCATTTGGTATGTAACATTTGTTTTGGACATTTTACAACAGTCACCAGGTGATGAGCTGTATTTCCATCACATTGATTAACTTCAATCATGTAGGCAAAGGTGAATAAAGATTTCTGTTCTGATTCTGCTTCATGTAAAAGATACAGCAATTTTTATCTCCTGTTTGTGTACACAAGCTTCCCTAGTTGCCGCCACCTTTATCTACTCTAATAGTAGTTGGACTGCTGAGGTCACTCCCTGCTGTGTCTTCTCAGTCTCTGATCTTCTCTTTGCCTCTGACAGTTACCTTAAACCTTAGTTTCTTGTATTAACAGGGCGACATTTATCTTTGTATTTAAAAACACAGATGAGTGTGCGTGTAGAAAAATCTCTCCGTCTTAATGGCTTCCTTTCATGACTAAATACAGCTCTGCTAATGTGCACAGATATGAATAGAAGCTATCAGAGCTAAAATGTCAATGAAAAAAGAAAAAAAAAAACCCTAAAAAGGTGTTTTCATGGCGTATTTGCAATGCGCCCAAAGTACGGCCAACAAATATGGTAAAACCTATCACTCATTGAGTGCTATGATTTCACAGCGTATTTCCCTGGCTTGTACTGTGCAGTCGTAGAAATTAGTGAAATGACAGTTTTTTCCAGCGCTTACAAATAAATCAATAATGTATGATCAAATCCAATTGTTTGTTAAGACCTTTAGGAATGCGGGTTGCAAAAATAAATATCCAGTATGCTTCTCAATTGAGAAGCATCCTCTTATTGTCACCGCCTCTAAGGGGGGCTATAACTCTTTACCCACCCTGAACCCGAAAGCCCGCAGTATCTCCAGAATGCATATAAGCAAAATATCCCAAAGCTTGTGGAAACTCCTCTTGAAGCACCAAATGTAACATCTGAAAGATGCTTATGAGAAGAGCTTGAGACGTACTTCTGATAAATTGAAGACAGCAGATTTCACATAAAATAACATACATTATCTCACAGAAGTGAGTACCTCCCTCACATTTTTGTAAATATTGTATTGCATCTTTTCATGGGACAACACTGGAGATATGACACTTTGATACAATGTGAAGTAGTCAGAGTATAGCTTGAATAACAGTGTAAATTTCTTGTGCCCCTAAATAACTCAAAACACAGCCATCAATGTCTAAACCGCTGGCAACCATTTGAGGATGCCCTACAGATGCTCAATAGGGTTTAGGTTTGGAGTCATACTTGGCCAATCCAGCACCTTTATCCTCATTTTCTTTAGCAAGGCAGTGGTGATCTTGGAGGTGTATTTGGGATCAATGTCATGTTTCAATACTACCCTGTGGCCCAGTTTCCGAAGGGAGAGAATAATGCTCTGCTTCAGTATGTCACAGTACATGTTGGCATTCATGGTTCTCTCATTCAACGATAGCTCCCCACGTGTGGCAGCAGTCATGCACCCCCAAACCATTACACTCCCAAAACCATGCTTGACTGAAGGCAAGACACACTTCTCTTTGAACTCTTCACCCGTTTGCTGTCACACATGCTTGACACCATCTGAAGCAAATAAGTTTATCTTGATCTCATCAGACTACAGAACATGGTTCCAGTAATTCATGTCCTTTAGTCTTCTTGTCTTCAGCAAACTGTTTGCAGGTATTCTTGTGCATCATCTTTAGAAGAGGCTTTCTTCTGGGCCAATAGCCATGCAGACCAATTTGATGCAGTGTGCGGCGTATGATCTGAGCACTGACAGGCTAACCCTCCACCCCTTTAACCTCTGCAGCGATGCTGGCTGCACTCATATATCTAATTTGAAAAGACAGTCTCTGGATACGACACTGAACACGTGCACTCAACCCCTTTGGTCGACCATGCCAGCCTGTCATGAGTGGAACTTATCTTGTTAAACAGCTGTATGGTCTTGGTCACCATGCTGCTGCTCAGTTTCAGGGTGTTGGCAATCTTCTTATAGCCTAGGCCATTTTTATGTAGAGCAACAATTCTTTTTTCAGTTCCTCAGACAGTTGTTTGCCATAAGGTACCGTGTTGTACATTGTATCAAGGTGTCATATCTTCCATGTTGTCCAATGAAATGATATGATACAATATTTACAAAATTGTGAGCAGTGTACTCACTATTGTGAGATTCTATTCATCATATTCCTAGTATTGCAATTCATACATTGTTTTAGTATTATGTTTAAACCCATTAAAAAAAGACTGAAACTACATCCAACTCTGACAAACAAGACTTAAAGGGTTTTTATCATTACTTGCTTTCATAAACTTGAGCTGTTTCTATCTGTTTCAGTTTCAAATCCAGGGGCGAGTCTCTCCTCTTAGTAGGCATGCCTCAGGAGGCGGGTCTTCTCTCACTGATGAGCTGTGACATCATCATTCTGCAGCTCTGACATGAGATGAGATGAGCTGTCATCTCCAGGCTGCACAAGTTCCTTGTGAGCAGAACACTCTCATTTCTGTAAGCAGTCATACATACAGCCTGAACTGAGGATACAAATGTGAGGAATGCATGCTGCACCCCCCTCAGGAGGTAGAGCTGTATAAGGTTGTGTTATCTGGGTGATGGGAACAGAGTGTATAAAGCTGTGTTATATGAGAGGAGAGCAGTGTATAAGGCTGTGTTATATGAGGGGAGAGTGAATCCAACTGCTAGAGACTCAGTAATTGCCCAGATGCTTTGCATAGAGCTGAGATAGGAGCATAGTTTAATTTTCATATTCCACAGGGGAGTAAGCACAGAGTGCCAATCACAGCTCAGGGGGCGTTTCCCATACAGGGGCCGTGCCCGAACAGGCTGAATGACATATCAGTCAGCCAATCAAAGAAAAGGGTGCGTGTCAGATCCGTCTGCTGCAGAAATAGCTATAGATGCATAGATTAGCTTATATCTGCTATACTAAATGATTTAGGTAAAGCAAACCAATGACAAAAGTGCTTATTTTTACTGCCCCCATATATTTGTATGGGTCTTGGTTTTGTGGATTTATGCTCCTTCTTGGATTTGAAAGACTTCAATAAATATTGACATTTTAATTTAAGAAGATTGTTGGGACGTTTTTCCTTTTTTTTCTTGTGGATCACATGACCATGGGCATATTTTCAGACTGTTTTCATTAAAGTAGACTCCTGGCATACAAATTACATGTGGTTTTTTTCACATTATAGAGATGCTGTGCTCATGCAGTGATTGCCAAAAATTTGAGACCTTTCTCTCACGTCTTGATATTGATAAGACGGCTGATAAAGATGTGAAAACGCTATTCAGTGACTTTCGTAAGAACGTGGAAGGTAACTGATTTGGTTTTAGTATTTCACATAAAAACACCCTTAGGTGCCAATATATCTTTCCATCTACAGGATAAGGTTTTCTGACTTTAGAATTAAATCAGATTTTATGTCAATTTGTGTTGTACTGCTATCGATTTTGTTTAATATTTGTAGTATGCGACCCACCAAATTTGGCAGGATTGGCTAATTACCTAATGTAAATGGAGATCACCAGACTCAGACCAGTCTCCTAAAAGCAGACATTAAGGATCGAGCATGTTTAATTTCTGGAGCTTGGAGATGCCCATACAAAACACAGTCAGAAGTCATTTTTATGCATAACATGAATTTTTATGCCCAGTTAGACCTTATAAGATATGTAAATATGTAAATTTTGAAGAAAAAAGCAGCTAAAAAAGAGAATAGGTAAAAGAAGCTAGCAGGATATGTGCTAGGAGCCAGGTTGAGTGCCAACACGCCACTGCCTTGGCCATTTTGTTAGGTCAAGCTAAATCCGAATCTATGCCTCAGACACAGGAAAGCCTTTCTAATTAATTTCAAACTCATCAGTGACTGTATTTTCTATAAGCATCTATGTTTTGTTTTTTTCCATTAAATTGTAACTAGATTCTCTATGTGGCTAATTCTGATTCTTTGATGATTCAGATTATCCACTGACTGAGACAGAAGACATTGATTATGAAACAAGGATGAAGATGCCTGCTGCAATTTGCATGTAACTAGGTATTTATTTCCTAGAACTGGTATCATGGTGGTGTGCGATACCCATTACTCTTTCTTCATTTCCCAGACGACATGAATAATCTTGTGGATTATAAAGAATATGGGCCATATGCATGAAAACTGTCTAGGTCTAAAACTCACTTTCTTGCCCATAACCAATCAGAGCGCCTCTTTCATTTCATATAGTGCTCTGGAAAAATTAGAGGGGCACTCTGATTAGTTGCCATGGGCAAAGTGAGTTTTAGACCTAGACAGTTTTCATAAGGGGCCCCTCGTGTTAAAGGGAAAAAAAATAAGATGTTTTCCCAAAAAAGGATTGCCCCCTACAGACATTAAGGCTATTAATAGGATGTCATCAATGTCAGAAAAGGGGTTTCCCCTTTCCCACCTATCTTCAGAAGGAGCCACTAAAAGTCCCTGTTCTGAATGGAGATATGGCAACAACATGCATCAGCAAGGCATATTTTCAAAAAACTTTATATGATTTTCAATACTTATGCCATCAAAACTTCACAATACAGCAAAATTTAAAAACCCCTGAAGGTAAAAACGGTATAGCCCCATGAACGAGTCCTCAGGTACGACTGGCAGGACCCACAACAGAGCTGATGCGCAATTGACCTTGCGACATTTCGGAATGAAATTACTCCTTTTTCAAGCATCATCTCTGTTCAGAACAGGGCGCTTTGGAGGCTGATTCTGGAGATGGGTAAAAGCCCCAGAACTGGGATTGCCACCTATCTGACAATACAAAAGCAAAAAAAACCTCACCCAGCATAGTGGTGTGGGAAGCACGTATATGTGGTGAACCTTGCCCCAGTCTTAAATGAATGCAACAGGAAATTCCAGTGTCCCATAAAAATATAAAAGTGTATTAAAGTCTGAAATAAAAATAAGAACATGGAGGAACAATAAATAAAAACAAGAAACTAAGAAAGTAAATATGCACTTACCCGTTTCAGGCTGAGGTGTCAGCACAGTCGTAGGTATAGTAAAACGGATTACGCAACAGGAATATATTGTCTTCACTAATTAAATGATTACAATCACATGTGTATCAAGACAAAATTAAAATGACATTTTTCCCAAAAAAACAAAGGCATGAAAGTGGTTAGGGTAATAAACTGTATATACAAACGATCATGATACCACAGAGATATTAATAATGTAAAATTTGTGGGAGATGTGTACCCAAAATAAGAATCCAGAAGGCTTCACAATTAAGGAGTTTTCTCCTGAGGTTTCCACCCCGAATTGGGGTAGTAACCCTGTTGATGCCCATATCTGAAAAATGGTACAACCCCCTTTTTAACATTTGCAAAAAGGAGAAGAGTAGAAATATTCCTAGAGGCAGCCTGTGGAACATTAGAAAGATGTTTTCAGATGTTTTTTTTTCAAAGTTTGAGAAGTGCAGTCCACATGCTGCACACAACAAGCCACACAACAAATAAGGTAAATAATATTTCTTGAGTTGCAGAGTTGCAGTGATGTATTGACCAATAGAATGTACATACTGATTGGCAAATGATTTGAAAAGAATCGGAAACCTGCAGTATTGACCAACAAGTGCACCGTGCATGGCCACATTTGTAAGTATCCCGGTAACGCAACCATAGCACAATGTATCTGTCTCCAATAATAACAGTTGTCTGTCCTTATTGGTGGCAATAAATCTAGCATGCTGTAAAGTCCAGGAAGGATATTGTCTGTATGTAAGATGTTCACTATTATTATCCGCTTACTTATTAAAATCACTCATGAGAGTACAGGTCTTACAGGCTCAAATCATTTCACCCAATGGAACATTTTTTACTGTATATGATGGGTCAAATTGAACCAACAAAAAGCAAAGTTTCTCAACTTAAATAATGCTCCCTGAAAATGCACCAATACATGAAACCCACAACAAGAAACAAAGGAGTGCCAGTGGTAAATATATGTAGAGAATTAATGTGGAGAAAAAATAATTAACAAGAACTTTATTAATATAACTAGTGTTGAGCGATTATTATCGACAAAGATGAAATCGGCACAGTTTTTATGTTGATCGAAATTTTTAGATCATGCGATAATTTAGGTTAAAATTTGTTCACTCATCTATTAATATCGCGCCATTTTCGGCGCTTCCTGTCATTTTGGCGGCCAGCAAATCAGCTTACAGAATAGAGCAGGGTGAGATGTGTGTGCGACATCATGACTGGGATGTGTATGGTTGCGATTGGCTGGAAAAATCACATGACCTCGTTTTACATAGAACAGCCCTTCCTGTTCATGATCAGTGTCTGTCAGCATCTCATAGCAGTAGGAAGTGCGCTCTGCCTGTGTCCAAACAGCTCAGCGAAATTATTCTATTTCTTCACAGAGAAAGCTCTACTGTTAGCTGTGATCCTTACAACTTAGTTAGATCAGAGATTTGAAGATTTTTATGTAGTTAGGTAGAGAATTTTAAAGGAGCATTACCGCTGTAAAGTCGCGGGGGGTGGGGAGGGCCGGGGGGGCGAACACAGCAAGCCCTATAAAGTATACTGGATATAGTTCACCCGAGTAGTGTGACATTGCACTGCAAAAAGCATTTTTAACAGTTTTTTTATTGAAAAAATTTTCCGGGGTATTGGGCAGCCTGAAATTTTAAATTTGGATACACATTTTTTCTAGTAAATGCAGGTCCTTTTTTAGGTGCAAAACTCCACTTTTATTATATAACATTTTAGGGTGTTTTTTTTCAATTTTGCCCATTCCAGCTTTGTTGATAGAGCCACTTGCAGTTAAAAAGAACCAGCAAATTTTTTGTCAGCACAGGGGAATTAAAAAATGCCAAAAATACCTTTATTATCCCCAATAATTTCGATACGTGTTTTTCACTTTGGGGGGGCAGTACGCTTTGTTCATTGGGCACTTGACTTTAAAAGTGAAAACAGAATTTTGTAGTCACCAAAGGGAATTGAAAGGTGCCAAAAATACTTTTTTTTTCCCAATACATTTCAGATACGTTTTTTTCACTTTGGCGCAGACGGCTTTGTTCATTGAGGCACCTTGCACTTAAAGTGAAACAGCAATTTTGTAGTCACCACAGGGGGATTTTAAAGGTGCCAAATACCCTTTTTAAAAACCCAATCATTTCAGATACAGTTTTTTCACTTGGCGCACTACAGTTTGTTTATGGGACCTTTCACTTAAATGTGAAAACAAACAAATTTTGTTCACCACAGGTGAATTTGAAAGGTGCCAAAAAAACCTTTTTTTTTTCCGAAAAACATTTCAGATACGTGTTTTTTTCACTTGGGGGCACTACAGCTTTGTTATTGAGGCACCTTGCACTTAAATGTGAATACAGCAATTTTGTAGTCACCACAGGTGAATTTAAAAGGGGCAAAAAAACTTTTTTTTTCCCAATAATTTTAGATATGTTTTTTTCACTTTGGCGACTACAGCTTTGTTCTTGAGGCACCTTGACTTAAATGTGAATACGCAATTTTGTATCACCCCAAGGGGAATGAAAGGTGCCAAAAATACCTTTTAATTCCCAAAACATTTCAGATACATGTTTTTTTACTTTGGCGACTTTCAGCTTTGTTCATTGAGGCACCTTTCACTTTAAATAGAATACAGTTTTTGTAGTCCCACAGGTGATTGAAAGGTGCCAAAAATACTTTTTTATCCGAATACATTTCAGATACGTGTTTTTTTCACTTTGGGCCTACAGCTTTGTTCATTGAGGCACCTTGCCCTTTAAAAGTGAATAACCCAAAAATTTTGTAGTCACCCCAGGTGAATTGAAAGGGGCCAAAAAAACCTTTTTTATCCCCAAAACATTTTAGATACGGTTTTTTCACTTTGGCGCCCTACAGCTTTGTTCATTAGGCCCTTGCACTTAAAAGTGAATACAGCAATTTTGTAGTCACCCGGGGAAATTTTTTAAAAGGTGCCAAAAAACTTTTAATATCCCCAATACATTTCAGATACGTGTTTTTTCACTTTGGGCCCCTACAGTTTGTTTATTGGGCCCCCTTGCACTTAAATGGAAAAACACAAATTTTGTAGTCCCACAGGGGGAAATTTAAAGGGGGCCAAAAATACCTTTATTCCCGAAACCTTTCAGATCGTTTTTTTTCACTTTGGCGCACTACAGCTTTGTTCATTTGGGCACCTTTCACTTAAATGTGAATACGCAATTTTTAGTCACCCGGGGAATTAAAGGTGCCCAAAAAAAACCTTTTAATATCCCAATACATTTCAGTACGTGTTTTTTTTTACTTTTGGGGCACTAAGCTTTGTTCATTGGGCACCCTTTCACTTAAAAGGAATACACAAATTTTTTAGTCACCCCAAAGGTAAATTGATAGGTCCAAAAAACCTTTTAATATCCGTATACATTTGAGACGGTGTTTTTTTTTTTGGGGCATCAAGCTTTTTTTTATAGACTCTTTGTATTTTAAATTTGAAAATAAAGCAATTTAGTGTACCCAGGTGAATTGATAGGTGCCAAAAATACCTTTTTTATCCCGTAACATTTAAAGGTTTTTTTCACTTTTTGGTCAGTAAGCTTTGTTCATAGAGCTACTTTGTAGTTAAATTTGAATTTCGCAATTTGTAGTCACCACGGTGAAATTTTTGGTGCCAAAAAAACCTTTTATTTCCCTATACATTTCAGATACGTGTTTTCTTACTTTTGGGGCGGCCAGCTTTGTTATAGAGCCCCCTTGCAGTTAAATTTGAATCCGCAAAATTTTTTTTGATTTGGGGTTTAGATAGCTGTGATTTGCCGTCTTTTTAAAAGAACTTCCCAAAACTCTTCCTTACCTCTAAAATTTTTAATTTCGAACATGGAGCGAAATTCAGGGGGGTAAGCGGAAAGGGGGGGTAGGGCAGGGGGGTAGAGGTAGAGAGAAAGGGGCTCCTTCCAGTGCTGGCACAAACGCATGCCACAGATCGTAGTTGCAGGGGCCCTCAGGGCCCGTCATGCTGGGTCGGGCCCTTGAATCTCGTAAAGAAAAGGTCGCCAATCTGTCCTCAGTGGTTAATGCAACCCGCATCCGAGTTTACCTCCCCGCCCCCAGTCACGGCCAAAAGTGTCATCCATCACGCATCGTTCCACAGAAGAGCCCAAATGTCAACCGTTTTTTACCCCCACTGTGGATACCCCTTTTCTGAAGACCGCTTTGTGACAAAATGCCGGTTGGGGTCAGAAGACATGTTAAAAGATCAAGGGCCCAAAGAGGATGATTTTCTCTGCTTGACGCCCAGTTATGATCCCACAGGGAGGGGGGAAAAGGGTAAATCTTTTTTAAAAATCCTGGGCGGTCGGCAGCCTTTTGCAGTCCCTTTTGCTTGTAGGCAGCTCCGGTGCGAATGTCAGGACGGAAGTCACCTTGTTGATGTGATGATGACAAAATTTGCGGATCCAATTGGTCTTTTCAGCAGAATTTGCTTGCGAGCGCTTCATCACTGGATAAGGAAGCGAGGGGGTATTTGTCAGACGGGTCCCGCCTAAAAAAAGGGAAAGGGGGCGGTGAGAAGGTCCGCTTTTTGGGACCCGCCCGCCACTCACCAAAAAACCCCACTCCTCGCTTATCCCCGCCCAAAAAGGCCAGGAAATTTAAGGGCCGGACCTTCTTTGAGCAACCCCTCTGATTCACCCACGATTTATATCCCGCCTTTGCCGTAAACGCAAAGTAGAGGCCCAAAAACCTTAGGTGGTTAACCCCCCAAACCAACATGTCTATTCACTGCGCAATGATGGTTGAAATGGAGGCAAAAGGGCCCAAAAAGACCAGCCCGACCCGGGCCCCTCCAACAACTGTCCCCCCCTTGTCTCCGCCTCCCCCTTCTCCGCCACCAAAAAAACTTTCCTCGTCCCCCATGTCTCTCAGGTCATGTCAGGGTCGCCTCCGCTTCAGCCCCACCATCGCCCGGGACCCCCGCCCACCGGGCCCCCCCCCCAAACCCTTCCCCTTCCCCCCAGTTTCCCGGGACCTGCACCCCGTTACAGGGGCCCCCGTCTAGCACCCACCCTTCGTCTTCCGGGTTTGGGAGCAGAAGAAAAAACTTAAAACCCAAACCCCCCCAAAACCCAAACCCTGTTGTGGGGGCATTGCCAGGCTTTTGGTTTGGGAAAAATTTTTCCCCTTTCCGCCGGGGTTTCCCCGCACGTCAGGCCCTTGCCTGAACCCAATACCCCGTGCCCAGCGGAATTTCTTTGCCCGAAAAGCCGTCCCCCGCCCCCGGCCCGCCCGTTTCATCTAAAATTTAAGCCCGTTGTCTGCATTGTGTCCGGGAAAAGTCCATTTTCCCCCCGCCTGGACTAGTAAACCAGCCAAAACCCCTATATCTCTGTGACAGCTCACTGGGTGAGCGGGTGGTGGCTCTTGTTTTGACGTGGCTTCAGGCTCGGCGCCGCTTTCAAAAAAAACCCCCGGGGATGGTGAGGGCTTTTCCCCCCCAAAGGGCCTCTGGTGGCTTCACGTTTGGGCCCCGAGAAACCGACGGTTGAAATTATTCTGTCTTGGAGACCGTCCACACCAGGTCAGGAGCTGTGGACGGTTTCCCCGAAAACGGGGACCGGGGAGCTGGTGGGTTCCAAAGAACCCTTGTGCCAGGCAAGGTGGTGTGGGGATAATGGGGGAAATCTGCTGGCCCCCCCTTAAATGGGTTTGGGGCCTGGAGCACATCCCTTGCCTGGCACTTTCCCATGAACCTTGTCGATCCAGAAATTTTAAAAGAGTTTTCCCCGGGTTTGGACTCCCCTGTGGGGGAAGGGCCCCGAAGTTTTAATTTTCCGCACTTCCCCCCGGGTTCGAAACCCCTGCTTCTTTCCCCCCGGGCCCTGGTTCCCGTGTCAGCTCGGCCTCCCCGTCAACCGTTATTGTTGAAGTGGGAAACCCGCTGGAAATTCCACCCCTCCCCCTGCTCCAGCGATTTTTGGGGAGCCAGCCCCAAATCCCAATTCCCGCGGGTACGAAAGTAAACCACAGGGGCCCTGACAAGCGCGGTGCGGCCCGGGGTTTTAAAGCCACGAGGGGTGGGGGGCAGGGTAAAAGAGCTCTGAAACCATCCTTGCCATTTTTTGAAGAACCCCACCAAAATTTGGCCCGTGAGGACGTTTGCCTTGCCCGCTTTGGCCCATTGTGGTAATCTTAGTTCTGGAAACGATCGTTGGACACTCGGGAAAAAAACGGGTCCCGCCAGCGCCGGGGAAAGGGGGGAGACGGACAAGATCCCGGAACACGGGCCTTACTCCCCGTCGAACCCAAAAAGGGCCCCAGGTTTTCTAAAATTTTTTTCGGTCTTCATTAGGCAGTGGTTGGGGGGGGTTTTGGGTTGTGCAAGGCCAGCACATACCTTTTGGGGTGCATCATCTAGGCAATGTCAGGGCCCTGTGTTTAAAACCCCGTATTTTCCCGGAAAGAAAAGGGGGGGAGGGGAGGAGGAGGTATTCCTAGACACCGACTTTAAACCGTTGTCCCTCCCTTTGGGGAAAAGAGGTTGGGTGTGTTTTTGAGGGGAGGGGGAAAAGTTTGAGGAAGATCGGGTTTGCTATTTCCCCCCTCGACCAGGGGTTTGGGGAAAAATAAAAGGCCCCCTTCTCCAATGGGGTGCTTGGAGGGTCCTTTTCCCCCAAAACATGTCCTCGCTTTTTAAGGGCCATCAAAATAAAACAACGTTATGGGGGGACCCTCCGGGATCCCGGAAACCAAAACAAACCCCACCCACTTTCCTTCCACCCCCCCAAATAGAGGTAAAATGCAGGAATGGAGCCCTTTGGTTTGATTGATCAACTGGAGCATTTGTTTGGGGTCTGTTTTCACGTTATTTCCCAAACTTTTCCGGGGGAAACGCACCATGCGACGTGAAAAAACCAAAGAAAAGGTCCCAAGTAGCCGTAGCGGAAAGAAAGCGGGCAGGTGGCAGAAAGCCAAAAGGGGTTTTGCCCCTCTGGCAATCTTTTTTTTACCACCCTCACCAACGAAGGAAAAGAGGGACACACCCAACACACAGAAAACCAGTTTTAAAGATCAGGGTTTGCACTCTTTTTCTCCGTCTCAAAAACCCAATTTTTTGTAGGGTGTTGGGCCCCAAAATAGACTTCTCGCTACCCAAAAAAGGGAAAGAATGGCCCGAGCTCGCTCCCCAACCCCAATAAAAGGGGGTTGTCCTGCCCAGCACCCAGGTCATATCTGGCGGCCCTTCAGACACAGCTGGGGGAAAGTCATTCCCGACAAACGATGGCTTTTCCCAAAATAAAGTGGATCGTTTGACTTTCATTAGATGAATTTAGGGGAAAAGGATCTCTGATGATGTTGTGGCCCCAAAAAGCCCCGAGGTCAACCCAAATTTTGTTGGCCCGGTTTTACTTCACATTCCTCTTAAAAACCAAAAATGGTCCCTCTTTAAAAATTTTTTTTAAAATGATCATTTCTTTACTGCTTTTTTTTTTTCTCTTTTTTCCCAAAAGTTCATTTTGCTGGGGTTTTTCTGTGAGGAGACTGTAAAAGGCAGCAAAAATTTCATGGGAAAAAACCGTATTCCTTTTACTCACTTTATCTTTAGAAGTTTTCGCATTGTAAATGGTTTTTTTAGGTCATGTTGGATGTGAGATACAGTATTAAATTTTGGTCCCCTTTGGGAAAAGAAAAAAATGGCCCTTTTATGTGGCATTTTCCATTTTCCCAAATTTTAAAAAGTGGCGGGAAGTCTTAATTTTTTAATTTTTTTGGGGGGGGTCTTTGTGTGAGTTTCGCAATTAAATTTATGGTTTTCCCTTTTGGGAAAAGAAAAGTGGCTTTTTAAGTGGGATTTTTTCCCCCCCAATTTTTAATTTGTGGCCCGAGGGAAATTTAAAAATTTATTAAATTTTTTGGGGGTCCCTGTTGCTGGGGGTTTTAAAACTATTAAACATGATCCTTTGGGAAAAGATAAAGTGGTTCTATGTGGAAAATTTTTCCCTCACAAATTTTTTTAACAGTGGCTGAGAAGTTTTTTTTATAATTTTTTGGGTCATGTGCTTTTGAAATGCAGCAAAAACTAAAAGGGCCCCTTTTTTAAAAAAAAAAAAAAAATTTGGGTTTTTTTAACCCGACATTTTTCCCTTTACAAAATTTTTCCAAAAATGGCTCAAAAAGTTTTTGTTTGAATTTTTGGGGGGCATTTTGCTGGACATGCAGCTTTACTACAGGTCCTATTTTAAAAAAATGTTGTTTCTAAAAGAACCCTTTGTTCTTCACAATTGTCAAGGGGTTTGGGTCCCCAAAAATGATGGTTTCTGTCGGGAAAAAGGGGAATTTGGTTTTTACACTGTTTTAAAGGACCTTTTGCAAAATGGGCCTTTTTTTTGCAAAAGGGGGGGTCTTTAACATTGTTTTTTCTACCCCGTATTGAAAAACCCCTTTAATTCAAATTTAAAAAAAAGGGAAAAAAAAGGAAATTTGGGGGGATTCCATCCTATTTCCAAAAACTGTTTTTCTAGAATTTTAAAAATTTCTAAAAAAAATTGCCCTGTTTCAAAAAAGCTGTTAAAAAATTCCTTTTGAATTTTTACAAGGGGGTTCAGGAAAACCCTTTACCAGATGTAGGTTATTTAGGGACATGGAGTATGGGCAGGCGAAAAAAAGGAAAAAGCAAAAAAAAAAATTAAAAACAAAAAAATAAAGAAGGGCAATTTCCTCCAGCAGTTGGGGTTTAAAAAGAGAAAAAGAAAACCAAAAAAAAAGGGGGACCCCGGGGTGGAACAGGGGGGGTTAACCACCAGTATTTTCCCAAATGAACTCAATTTGGTGCAATAAAACGGGAAGGGGGGAAGCGCCTACCCCGGACAGGGCAGTTTTTTGTCCAGTGAAAAAATAAAATGGGGGTTTTTAAAGACTCCCTTTTTTCCCGGAAATTTTTAAACTGTGGGTCAGACGGTTTTAAAGGTCATTCGCCGGTACAGGGCCCGAAAAGTCAAGGGCCCGGGTTTAACTAAAAAAGGGGGTTGAAAAACTCCTTTTCCCCGGCCCCTTTTTTTTTTCTGGGGGCTTTAAGGTTTGGGGTCATGTGTTGGGCCCCGGGGCGGGATATTTTAAAAGTTTCCCTTGAAAAAATTTAAAAAAAGGGGGTTTAAGACTCCTTTTTCCCGGGACTTTTTAAAAGTGGGGGGTCATGCAGGTTTTTGGGGGTCATGCTGTGGCCCCCGGGGGCGGTATAGTCAATGTCCAGTGAAATAAAAAAGGTGGTTTTAAAGACTCCATATTTCCGGGGCCCTTTTTAAACTGTGGGTCAGGGAAGGGTTTAATGGTCATTTGCGGTACAGGACCGATTTTGGGCAAAGTCCGTTCAATTAAAAAGGTGGTTGAAAAGGCTCCTTTTCCCGGCACTTTTTTAATTTGGGGGGGTCAGAAGGTTTAAGGTCATATGTTGGTACAGGGAAAAGGTATAGTCAATTTTCCCCGTTCAACTAAAATGGTGGTTCAAAAAAACTCCCTTTTTTTGGGGACTTTTTTAAACTGTGGGTCATGCAAGTTTGGGGGCCCCCATGCTGTGGCCCCGGACAGGGGGTAGTCCCATGTCCAGGGGAAACTAAAATGGTGGTTCAAAGACTCTTTTTCCCGGGACTTTTTTTAAACTGTTCTTTCATGCAGGTTTGGGGGGTCATACTGTGGCCCAAGGGGAAGGGAAGGTTTTGTCCAGTGAAAATAAAATGGTGGTTTAAAAAACTCCTTTTTCCGGCCCCTTTTTAATTTTGGGGGTCATGGGAGGTTTGGGGATCATGATTGGGCCCGGACAGGTTTAGTCAATGTCCAGTTCAACTAAAATGGTTTTTTTTAAAGACTCCTATTTCCCGGCATTTTTAAAACTGTGGGTCAGACAGGTTTAATGTTAAATTTTGCGGTACTGGACAAAATATAGTCAATGTCCAAATTTTAACTAAAATGGGGGTTTTTAAGACCTTTTCCCAGGGCCCTTTTTTTAATTTTTGGGGGGCAGACAGGTTTAATGGTCATACTGCGGTCCCCGACAGGTCTAGTCAATGGGCCAGTTCAACTTTAAAAAGGGGGTTGAAAGGGCTCCCCCTTTTTCGGGAAATTTTTAATCTGGGGTTTATGAAGGGGTTTTTGGGGGTATTTCTGCGTTTTCCAAAGGGCAGGGATATTCAAAAGTCCAGTTCAAGTAAAATGATGGTTTTAAATCCCTTCCGGGTTTTGGCACTTTTTTTTTTTGGGGGGGGGGTGATGCAGGTTTAAGGGTTAAAGCTGTGGTACAAGACAGGGATAGTGAAAAGGGTTGTGTGACCCTTTTTTTGGGGGCCCCTTTTTTAAAAATAAGTGTGTTTTCCCAAGGGTTTTAGCACGTATCCAATTTTTTTGTTGTGGATTTTAATTCCAAACTTCTCCAGCCCTTTTTTGGGTGTAAAAAAATTTAAAAGGGGTTTTTTTCTCTCCCAAAAGCTTTAAAAGGTCATCGGGGGATAAACTTTATTGACCATCGAATTTTTTTATTGGTTATTGCCGTCCCCCGAACCCCGACCCCCATGACGGAAAAGTTTAACGTAATGCTCAACACTTTAAAAATAACAATAAAAGTCAAAAGACAAAATTTTAAAACAAATTTGATAAAAGTCGGGAGAAAGGACATAGTTAAAAAGATATGTAACAAAAGGAAATTTAATAAAAAAAAAATTGTAGCTCAAACAATTTAAAAAAAAAAAATTTGGTGGGTTTACCATTTAAATAGAAAATTTCAAACAAGGAAAAAGTAACCCGATAAAATATAGAGTTGTTCAGCTGCTGTGCTACTTTTTAATCCCTTAAAAAACCGCCCCATGTCTTTTGCGGGGGCATTTCAGGTCGTTCGTCCCCGCAGCGAGTCTTTTGGGCCCTTTTCTGCAAAGGGATCGGAGGGTTTTCGGCTCCCGGTGCCCCCAGCAAGGGACTGAGATTGGGGCTGTAAAAACCCGTCCTGTCCCAAACGCAAACTCCCGCAAGCATGGGGGGGTGGGGGGGAAAAACCTCCGCTCCCCAGTGCTTTAACCCTTTTATTGCCGCAGATCGTCACCGCAGCACAATTAAAGGGTTTCTCTGCTCTGTCAGGTGATCGGAATACCCAGTGACCCGACAGAGCCCGGGGAATGGGAACCTAGAGTAGCCCCAGGGCTGTCTGTGTAAGAAGCCAGGGATCAGGGCAGACTGTGACCTGCTCTAATCACTGCCTGTGTCAGAATGACACAGATTATAATGTATTAGCATATATGAATATGCTAATACATTACTAAGTGTAAAAAAATGTAACAGTTCTCCCTTCATAGGATTTAAAAAAAAAAAAGCAAAATACATAAAAAGTGTAAAAAAAAGAATAAAAAAATAAATAATAAAATAAAAATAAATGTTTAATAAAAAATAATTGTGCATACATTACACACACAAAAAACCTAAACATATTTGGTATTCACATGACCGTAATAACCTGTAGAATTAATCTAACAAGTTATTAAGTGTGAAATGTAAATGGTGTAAAAAAAAATGTAAAAAATGTAAAAAAAAAAACTGCAATAATGTATAAGTGAACTTAAACTATACCCCCAAAAAGTACAACTCGTCTCGAATAAAACGAGGCCACATACAACTGCATCATTGAAAAAATAAAAAAGTTACAACTGTTGAAATGCAAAGAGGCAAAAACAAAAAAAATGTTCTGGTCATTAACTACTTTTCAGGCATTCGGCTTAAGGGGTTAATAGAAGGATGCCATAAATAATATAAAATAGAAATAATATAAATAAATAAAGTATAGTAAGAAAGCGCGCAGACAGCAGAGCAACAAAAACACTACAAAAGTATATAAATAATGATATACATACTAAGTACACCCACCAGCTAGAGACCTGACACATGTTTCCGCAGGACAATGGCTTCGTCCAGGGTAAATAGTGAAAAAACAGAAAAATCCCTGTATAGCCCACCTAGTCACATGATTGGATAAAAAATAATCGTCACCTATTAACAGAATAACAAATAGTTACATGCATACAAAACAGGCACTGTAAACATTGCAATACAATACAAACATAGTCAATTGACAGGAACTTGTCAGAGTAGACACATAACAGGAACCTGTAATAATGGTACTGAGTTGGATGGCATGTGATAGATCACATGGTTATGCAAATGAAGAATAAAAAAACACACACATAGAAATCAATATCCACAGAGAAAAATACACAACGTATAATCACTGCTTAGTCCTCACCTATAAACCAAATGATGAGTGGTTAAGTACATACAAAACAAGCACTTTAAAAGTTACAATACAATCACAGACATGAAAAGAACATGCCAGAATCACACGGTGCGGAGTGTCATGTCGTGATCGGTACTATGTAAACGAATAAACATTTAACTAAGCCCTAGTCAGCAAAGTATAAAGAGAGACAATCTAAAACACATATCACATGACCACAACCAAATAAACACCAATGTAAAGTAAGCATATTAACAGCATTAAACAAGTAGATCGCAGTGAAAATTGCTATTATACAAAGAAATAAAAAAATGAATGTGAAAATACATCCATACAACCATATGCCCATAAAGCAATAACCAAGTGAATAACGTGTATATAAAAAAAAGAAAACATAAGTGTGTATACAAACAAAATCACACAGTGAACTAATGACACACATAAGTGTAATCTAGTAATTACACACCTCCTAATCCAATAGACCATAAAAGGGCCGTCCCATCAATCAAGACAATTTGGAATCAGAAAGAGACCCATTGTCATGAAACAACCATGTATTATAATTAAATAATTATATCTCACTCAAATCAATTGATGAATAAAACAAAATGTCCATCTAGAAATACACATATAAATACACACATACATACATTTATTAACAAAGTAAATTGTGCATAATAATAAAAAAAAAATGATGTGGTGGGTGACAAGATTTCATGTGCAATAAAATATTTCCCGCACTTTTCTTCCTAAGGCTATGTTCACACAGCTTAAAATGCCGTGCCGTACTGCACTAAATACAGGGCGAGATACGTCCCAGTCATTACGGTAATCCACAGTTCTCATAGAGAACTATGGATTACGTCTCCTCTCCCCGCTCGCACAATACGGCAAGCGGGAAGATAAGTGACATTTCAATTATTATAGTAATGAATGCCTATGGGGCCGGCGGGCTGTAGCCCAATCTTCCCCCCTTCCCCCCTTTCCCGTTCCACTCCCGAGCACACGGCGTAATTGCGGACGAAATACGTCCCGCAATTATTGCCGTGTGAACATAGCCTAAAAGTACTGGTGACAATTTGGTCACCTTTTATAGTAATCGTTAAATCCAAAAAAACATGTAGAATGATCCTGAATCTCACAACTGAAAACCAATCCCAAAGAATTATTATTTAAGAAGGATTTATAAACCAGTACGGCAGTCAAACAGGGATCAAAAATAAAAAATAGATTGTCTATGTAGAGGCCGTATCAGATTATGGCTAATGAAAAAAGACTGAAAAAATCAAATAAAATGTTTCCACCGTACCATAAAAACATTGGCATGGCGTTGCTTATTGTGAGAACTTGGCACCCATCAATTCCCTTGTGATCTGAAAGGAGATACCAAATTTCCTGCATTAAAAATTAGACAAAATTATCAGTATGGCTGCTATAAGTTTTCAAAAACCATTTTAATGCCAATGTTTCATTTCTGATGCAGTTTGGTGTCTCCTGCAACCCAATTTCTTCATTTTTGACCAGCAGTTCTACTTTTAGATAACAGGGGCATCAATGGGTGCCAGGTTCTCACCATCACTTGCCAACATTATTATGGCATGATGAGCTGTTTGTCATCTGCAGTTTGTGGGCTGCAGTTCTCAAACTTTGAAAAACTGTATCTGCAAACATCCTTCTGAAACACTAGATACTGCCTTTAGGAATATTTCTACTGCTTCTGCACTTTTGTCCATTAAGGGGATGTGTCTAGTTTCAGAGCACAGGGCACTGAACAGGTTACTACCCTGACTTCTTAGTCGTTTGTATGTGCTGTTCATTACATCTATACCAAATCATTATGCCTTATGTTTTGTGGAAAAATGCTCATTCATTGTATATTTATCTTGATACACATGTGATTCTAGTCATGTCACTAGTGAAGACAATATTTTCCTGTTGAGTAATCTGTTCCGTACACCTATGACTAAGGGCTGATATCTCAGACTCAAACATGTAAGAGCATTTTTACTTTCCTTGTTTCCTGTTTTTGTGTCATTGTTGCTCCAAGTTCTTATTTTAAATTTTGGACTTTAATATTTTTTTGTATTTTTTCAGGATGCAGGAACCTCCTTTTGCTTATATTTCTGACATTAATCCTACATCCTTTCGATTTGCCACCAGTGTATGTGATAGCACAACCCCTTTAAGCTGCATTTAGCAAAAAAACATGTAGTGATTTAATTTTAGTTCAGTCAAACCACAGATCATTTATATTTTGTGGTTTTAAAAAAGATGCTAAAATGGGCTTGATATAGGAACCTTATACAATGACAGATGAAGGAGATCATGATGTTTCCATTTTATCATTTGGCAATGGGAACAATTATTTGGTGTTTAACAAAAGACCCAAACTTTGCTTGTAATCCCCTCCCTTTCCAGATTCTTCTCTAATCTAATTTTTATATTTTTGTAGGCTTATGTGAAAACATGAAATTGATGCTAAATACAGTGAAATGTTTAATCCAATGGCAGTGGGGAACAACTTATAATTTCCTCTATAAATGGAGCAGTGAGTTTTTATTTCATTCATTATATATTATATATATTACCGGTATATTTTAAATATAGTTAATTTAAGTCATGTTTATTTTATGTAAAACCTGACACTAGATTTTTGTGTATTAACCAACAGCAAATTTTTACAATGCTGTCAAGTAGTGCTCTAGCTTCTATAACAGACCTGCTCAACATTGCAGGACATAGAGATCAGACCTCCAGGATTGCTCCAAACTAGGCAGTATTGCCGATTTTGGGAAAAGGGTTAACATAGATCATCCCCCTTTGTGGGCCCTTGCGGCCTGTATGTTGTGCAGGCCTGTTGTATAATAACTAACTTTATTGCTATACGAGTGTCAGGATCCGCTCACCTGGTCGGCCTCCTGCTTGTGATGGGCAACGTCCTGTAAGGGTTAATCTGTCTGGCCTGGGTCCACACCCTTGGAGAGGCTCTGCTCCTGAGCTCAGGAGTGACAGCTCTACAGCCTCTACTAACAGAGGGTGTGTCATACAGGCCAATAGTAGGGCTTGCACCAATCAGTTACAGGGGCAGTGTCCGGGCACACTATTTAAATCTCCTCAATTCCTTCAGGCCTTGCATGTGAAAGGTTATCCCTGCGTGTTTTCCCTGTGTTTCCAGATTGTGCCTTCTTGATTACCTGGCCTCGGCTTGTTCTTGACCTCAATTTGACTCTTGATCTGATACTGCATTCCTGACAATGTTCTGACCCCTGGCTTGTCTCTGGTTATTCTTTTATCTTTTGATTCTTGGCCTGACGTACTGTTGCTGACCCAGACTGATTGACCTTGCTTTCTCCTGACGGCCCTGCACTTAGTAGCGTAGGGTCTGCCGCCCAGTTGGGGTCTGCCATCTAGGACAGCATGCCAAGTAGGCTGGGACAGTGGGCTGGGTTGCAGTCAGAACCCATTGCACCTCCTCTGGAGTGACAACAAGCTTTTGTTCCCCCATCAACCAAAACAGTGGTGGAACAATGGGTAGGCAGAGGTAGGCAACTGTCTAGGGCACCACCTCATGCCTGTCAGGAAGGAGGAGCAAGGATGTATGGAGCATGCTTAGGAGATATGCCTGCTTCATACACATCGGGTACTATTAGTTACTCCAAACCTGACATTTGACCATTTAGATGCCACGGTCAATACAACCGTGGCATCTAGGCAGTTATTCAGGAGTGGGTGTGTCCCCTTTCACCTACTAATCGGCTCCCCCACAACATAATTGAGTGATGGCAGTTATCAGAACATGTACCTTAATGAAGGCCCACAGGCCTGCCATCTTACTGCATCTATTACACCCTGCCAGAAGCCAGAGGCAGGGTGTAATAGTACAGCTGTAGTTGCACACTATTCCGCAATAGTATTGCGGAATAGTGTACATGTGATAGCACTGCTTAGTGGTCAATTACCTTATGGGGATTTAAAGTACAAATAACAAAAAAAATTTGTCTTAAATTTGAAAAAAAAAAAGAATTAAAAAACTCTCCCTTTTCCAATCGTACAAATAAAAAGGGGAAAAAAAGCAAATCAGCTCCTAAGCTGTGTATTTTGGTTGCTTTGCCTCCCCAAGTATTGAAATAAAAAGCAAAACAAGTTGCAGGAAAAAAGAAAAAAAAAATATCCCTCTCCAAACTATATTTTATCACTTTGCCTCCCCAAAAAATGAACTAAAAAGCAAATAGAGTTGGAGGTATCCAAAAATGGTACCAATAAACACCACACTGCAGTCCGCAAAGAACAAGCTCTCATACAAGACTGCTGATGGAAAAAAAGTAATTGGTCTCCGAAAATGGCAATGCAAAAAATAATTCCAGTGGAATTGTACTGACCAGAAGAATAAAGCTAACAAGTTATTTATACCTCACAGTAAATTCCATCAAAACTTAACCTCCAAAAACAGATGGCACAGGACACCTTGTATTGTGGTTAAACTTCTAGAATACTACTGAGGCCTACTTATAAATCAGGTAATACACCCTTAATCTCTTTTCACTACACTTGACTTGGCACTTGTCACTAGTACTATGCCACTCTTCTTGGTCCCCCATTGGGTTACAATCACCTAATGAATTATATACTTAAACACAAAAAGCCAAAGTTCTCTCCAGCCGATTTGTGCTCACCTTGCATTATTGAATGTCCACACTTAAGCCAAACACAACCTTTTCTCTGCGCCACATGACCTTCTTCCAAACTCTGGCTCTGTCAACTCTTCATGCTCTCATGTCAGAAGAATTTCCATCATTCTCTAAAGTTTCCAACCATAGATCATTAGACAATACTACTTACCATGGACAACAAATATTTAACACTTTTGGGGTATATATTATGTAATTGGAGCTGCTGATCATGAAAATCACTTGTAAATTTTCCTGACACATACCATTTTCTGAAATCTTCTGTTTGGGCATTTTTTTTAAAAAAATTCGGGCTGTCCATGTATTGTACACAATATATGTGATGTTATGTAATTTATAGACAAGCAAATGCATGAATTCCTTGCATTTCATTGAAGTTGAAAAACTTCAGTGCAATTGTTACAGACTAAGCACATCTAAACATGTCTGGACACTGCCTGCAGAGACTGTAAAATCTGTTTGCAAAGATTTTACAAGTTATTTCAAATCTAAACTACTACAGTGCCATCTGATATTGCTAAAATGACTCATCAGTTGTAGAAAGTACACACTTAAGCCTCAAAGACACACCATGACAGCTCTCATCATTAAAGCTCATGATCTGCACTTTGGATGCAAGACTGGCGATCAAGACAAATCCAGGGCTCTTCACATTTGTTGTGCAAGATGTTCTGTTGATCACAAAGGTTGGCTGAGAAGTTCTCACAAGTCAATGCTGTTTGCTATCCCAATAATATGGCGGGAACAGAAGGATCATTTGACCGACATTTACTTCTGTCTAACCAATGTCTCTGGTTTCTCTGCTAAGAATAAGAAATGTACTGAGTATCCCAATCTGCCACATGATGACACTCTTCAAGTACCAAAGCCACCAGAGACAGAATGACTTGGTTTGGGACTTACGTTTGTCAAAAGCAAATGAAGAGTTACTGGCATCAGCACTTCAAGGATGGCATTTGCTGTCACCTGATACAAAAGTTTCTGTCTTTTGAAGCCACCAAGATGACAACACAGTTTTGAACAGCTTGACAACCGGTGCTTCTGCACCAACATTGATGGATTGTTTGCCGTTTTTGGCTGTCAACATGAGCCGAAGCAGATGTGTCTCCTTATTAACTCAACAGTGTTAAGCCTCAAGGTTGTCTTGTTACACAATGGTAATGTTCATCCTTTAATACCTGTTGTCTATGCTGTACACATGAAAGAAACATGCAAGAACATGGGACTGTTATTGAAACACATCAAGTACAGCAATTAAGAGTGGACCATCTGTGGAGATTTAAAAGTAGTGGCACTAGTGCTTGGATTGCAGCTTGGATATACCAAGTAGTGATGTTTTATTTGCAAATGGAACAGTCATGTATAGCAGTAACATTACAGTAGAAGGAAGTGGCCAACCCGTAACCACTTGACTCACAGGCAGAAAAATGTTGCACATAAAGCACTTGTGAACCAAGTAATGATATTTCTGCCTCCATTTCACATAAAACTTGGGCTCATAAAAATTTTTGTGAAATCAATGAAGAAGGAAGCAGAAGGCTTTTGTTATTTGAGACAAATGTTCCCAAGAATAACTCAAGAATTTTTGTTGGTCCACAAATCCGGCACATCATGAATGACAAGCACTTCAAAGAGCTGCTGGTCGGGCCTGAGAAAATTGTTTGGAAATCATTCGAAGATGTTTGCAAGAATTTCCTGGGCAACTATCGAGTATGAAACTGCATCAAATTGGTTGACAACCTTCCTGAAGCCTACAAAGCAATGAAGTAAAACATGTCATTAAAAATTAATTTTCTGTATTTACATTTGGAATTCGTCCCTGCAAATCTTAGTGCAGTCAGTGACGAACATGGCGAAATCTTCACCAAAAAATTGTCACGATTTTAAAGTGCTATCAAGGCTACTGAAATCCATCAAAAGCTAGCTGACTATTGCTGGACACTAATTATTGATGCATTGGACATTGAGTACAAATGAAAATCAGCAGCAAAACACTTTTGTTTCAGTGGAACTAATGCTGCGGGTAACATTTAAATCTTCATAATCAGTAAGACTTTATCTCATGTTTCTCAAAATTTCTATGTGATGCAGTCTATTAGAAATTATATTTCCACTTAGCTCAAATAGGTTTATCATAATCAACTCAAATATTCAAGACAGCAAATTTTTTGAAAAAAAAATTGTCGTCCAGTGTTATGAAACAAAATTCAGACATGTATTTATTCTAAGTTACTGCATTACCTCCTCTATTTATTCTGAGCTGTCTTATCCATTGGGTACACTAGCAGTTGAGCATGAGCTTAGGGGCACCAGGGGTTTGGTGACGATCTTTGTTCCTTGCATAGCGTTGTTATTTGGTAACTATATATCCATTATATAGAAAATTGTCATACAGCTATTTGTATGTATTTATATAAAATATATTATTTTATATAAAACATCTTTATAGACCCCGGCAACCCCAATGTTTAAAACATCCAGGAAAAAAACAGCAGCTCTGTAGATGGTAAGAAACAGATAGACTCTGAATATATAAATTATTTTATAGTGCATTACTGCTTCTTATGGTAAATATAAAAATGTGAAGTTCTTAGAGCACATGGTCCATCCACCATCCCCAAAGGTGACTACAGTTCACTAAACAAGGTCACCTCTACAGGTGCCTCTTTACTTTTCAAGGTAGGACAGTCCCAGTTATATTCTGTTTTAATCAAAATCAGTCTAAATGGATGGGTGGAGTGTGTGACCAAAAATGGAAGCAGACGCTGTTCTGACGCTGGTCTGCTGGAAGAAACGGAGCATGACTGGGTGGTTTTGATGGTGGTTATAGACATGGTATGATATGGTGTCATATTTGGATGTTGTTAGAGGCATAGCCTAGTGTGATGTCATGTGCTTCAGCAGGGCCCAATGCACTGAGTGCTTTGTCCTGGGGCCTATAATGCTGATAAGACAGCCCTGCTGCCTTTAATTCTGAACATAGCCCCAATGACACTATAATTCTGAATTGTAAGTTAGTATGGGTAGAACTTACATGACCTTGTTAATTTTATGAATGAAAGTGTGTTGCTTTACTAATGTTTACTATGTTTTCAACATGTTTCAGTACAGTTTTGTATTGTACGTTGCAAGTTGATGGCACCAAATAATTATTATTATTAATTGTTTCAGGTAATATCCCTGATGACCTTCACAGGAAAAAGTTCTTATCTCTGGTTGATGCTGGACTGGAAATAAATTCTGCTTACCCATTAATGTTACAACCGAATCGCAAAGTGGATCTTATTTTGTCTTTTGACTTCAGTGAAGGAGATCCATTCTTGGTAAATGTTTTTCGGCTATAATCCATATTTTAGAAAATTTACAGAAATGAGATGTATAAATAATCTAGTAGTAAATTATTCATTACTGCTGGAATCATAGCTGGATTTTCTTCTATGCACACAAATCAAACATGCTTACCAATGCTCTAATTGACATGGATCACGGTGCTCTCTTATTACTGGATTAAATGTTTGACAACCATATTGTCACTGAGACAAATTTTCTAAAATATTTTTTTTTATGTTTTCCATTTTTCCATATAAAATTTAAGTTTATACAGCTACTTAGGCCATATTTCCATCCATTGCCATCCATCTACCCCCAAGCTCTCACTTACATACCAATTGCATGTTAGTAATAATTAAGAGACAAATCAATGGAAGGTTGACTGCAGAAACAGACTTCCTTTGTTTGAAGTCTGTTGAAATGGCAATATATAGGCTTGCATAGGAACATTAGATGCCAAATGTAATCTCTTATTCAGACTGCAAAGTTGCTTTAAATTTTTAGATGCATTGGAGTTGCAAATAAATAAGGTTTATCTTGCCACTGTATTTACAAGTCCAAACACAAACAGTCCTGCAGCACTCACCCTTCCAGAGGCTTTTTATTTCTTCCCTTTAAGATCCCGGATATATGATGGCCTATCTGCACGGATCACTGGTGGAACCCCAGTTCTAATCTGTACCTGTTAATCCAATGAAGGTATACAATCCAGTACTTAAAAGCCTTTTCCTTTATTGTGCAGACATCACAAACATACAGAAACAAATCTATGCATGGCGTCAGTTGACGCGTTTCAGGCCCACCATACACAGATTTGTCTCTCTGTTTGTGTTGTCTGCATAATAAAGGAAAAGAAAAGACTTAACTGCTGGAGCATATACCTTCATTGGATTAACAAGTAGTTATTTATTTAGTCCAGAAAAGTATAATACAGTTACATACATTTTGAACATTCATTTGTATCAAAAGTAGTGTAACCACGAATGATTATAGTTCAAGCAAGCCTTTAAACATTATTTTACAATTCACATTTAGAATTACAGAAATAACATTAATGAATAAATTACATGACACTGACACCATGGATCCACGCTAATCTTTTAAAATAACCCTCTCTTCAAATTCACCAAAATTATTGCCCAAGGAATAAAACAATTACCCAATAGTTCCCCCCTTTAAACGAAGAATACCGATACAGACTCACAGCTTGGATTTAATCGACCATTTAATGGCCATAGTGGCCATTTTGTTAACAGATAGTTAATATAAAATAACTTTTAAATAAGCACCAATCATACCAAGTGGAGGCGACCATTAGAGCAACAAAATGTCTGACAACCATTTATTTTACCAAAATAAACGTAAAAACCAGCTGTAAATACACCTGCTCAGAGGCACCAGCAGCTAAAATAATGGCTAGTACCAAAAACACTGCCTGTATGAGCCCCACCAACGTCACCAGACTAAGGAGATATCTCCAAAATTGAGGGGCCATCACCATTTCTCACCCTTTGTTTCACCCATACACCCCAATAGATTAAAGGCTCTTGCGAGCAGGGCCCTCACACCTTGTGTCTCATTTGTAATTAGCTTTTTAAAATGTAATGTCTTCTTTGTCTGTGCTTATACCCTCTATATTGTAAAGTACTGCGGAATATGTTGGCGCTATATAAATAAAGATTATTATTATTATTATGAACCACCCCTTACTAAACTTTGCCACCAACTCCAAAGGCCCCTGACCTGCAACATGAGCAAGACAAATAACTCAAGCATCTGAGTCACCCCAGAAAGAGACTGCCCACTCAATTCCCTCCTGAATACCCAACAACCAAATATCGGTCCCAACCACATTCAAATGAACCTCGTCATTCAGCTAAAAATTACCTAGAGCATCCTACATATCAAAATGCCTAACAGAAATGCCCCCATTACAAGCAACATATGCCGAAATTGCCCAGTTGACCTTTACACAGGCTCTCTTGATCTCCCCTCCAAGACTTCCAAAGAACAATCTCAGACCACACTATGATGATACCAGAGACCAAAGACCACAACTTTAACAGATCCTATTTAATGTCCTTTATAAGTTCACAAAAAGATCTGTTCCCCAGATCACGTGCAGAAAAAACACATCAGGGGCCTATTCAAGACGGAAAATTGATGGAACTTGGGAAGAAACCGATTCCAAACTATACCTCGAAAACCGATCCATCTGACACTCACAGCGTCTCTAGAAAAATTCAGCTGTTGCCCATCCTGCCGAATATTCACCAGCAACGCGCCCAAATGGACAATCGGAATGTCCAAGAATCCAAACCAAACATGGATAGCCTGGAAAGACAGAAAAACGTGCCTTAAAAGCAGAGAAAAAATGCCATACCAATGCCCCAAACACATCAAAGAACCATGTAAACTTACACTTCATTGCAGCTGCGGCCTAACATAGAATTGAAAACGAATCGAGTCCCACCTCCCATCCTTTTAACTACCTCTGGTTCTAGCCCCAAAACCACTGCCTCTGTAGCAGCACCGATCTGGAACGAATAAGGAGTAAAATGTAACAGGTCTAAACCAACTACCGCAAGACATCACCTTAAAGCTGCCTTAAATTGAAATCTTGAGAGGAACGACCATTCCGTGTGATGAAGAAAAGACCCAGGAAGACCTGGACTAAATGCTACATAATCCATACAGCACTTAGCAGGACATATGGAGGCCCCTGAGATCGAATGGAGAACCACCCTTTTTCCTCTTTCCACCTGACCAGTCTTTGACCTCGGCAACCAAAACTCCAACTTGTCTTCCAATAAAACTAAATTCTCCCCAAGAATCCCACCTGCACGTGGCTTACTGAGAGACACTAATTCCCCCTCCCTCAACACCCCAAAGAAAGCAAAAGAAAATACCACCTTAAACAAGGCCACCTGGGGCGTGGCTAGCCATGTGAGGGAGAAGCAGTGTCTCTGAAGAGGTCCATCAAGGGAGAGCATATTTGCCATACACAGTGCATAATATGGTGAGCAGGAGATCAAGAAATTCTGATAAAACCCTCTCGTTGGGTGAAATCCCCATCTCTAATTTCTTTCTCCCCCTGTCAGACCTCCCTGAGGACTCGCTGCCTTCCCACGCTTCAGTTCCAGCGGTGCCATCTCGCCCGCCCCCTGTAACGTGCGGTGGGAAGGAACATAGGTCTCCAGAGCCAGCGAGGACCATGCACACTGAGGATCGCGAGTAGCCTACAAGATCGTGCCTCGGCAGCATCACAGGTCCTGCTCCTTCCCGGACCTTGTCTGCTCAGGGATCGCTCCACTGTGAACCCAGCAGTGGCAGCGCGTCATCAAAGGTGCCGACGGTCACAAGACTGATGGAGCAGCGGACCCCTACGAGCACCCAGGGCTGCTCCTCTCCGAGGAATTACTTAGCACAAGCCAGTCAGTGCGTCTCTCTTTCTACACCTGCTCTAATAACAGAGGGCAGCTCCAATACCCGGCCCCCAGATACTACTCTCCTGTGAGGAGGACTATCTGAAAACCCTGTTGTGGCAGCTAGCCCTTTGGCACCCTCCACACTGTCTGTGGATTACTCTGGCTCTCCCCCCTTATTAAACTCCACGACCAACTGGGCAACCGAGGAGCCTAATAAGGCAGAGAATGCACTCCCAGCAGCAACCATGGGGAAAAATGAGCTTCGACAGCCCGTCACACCAATCGGGACTATTCCTAAACTGTGGAGCAGTTTCTTCAAGGGAGCCTCTCCTTCACCTTCCTCCGGAGTGCCACCACTTATTGTGGCCCCTTCTATGACAGCTGCAGAGACCTTACTCCTTAACTCAGAGGCCACCAATTCACTGCAGCTAACGTCCCAGGTGACTGCTGCTTTATCACAGGGAAGCTTAAAGCTCCCTATAGGGCCTTCATATGAAATCACTCAATTGCTAGAAAGCCAAGAGGGCAATAGTGTTTGGTACCCTCTGAACCCTCTAGGAGAGGGGAGCTTTGACCACACTTTGGTTTTGACGTTAACACACCGGAGTGTTACTTGGCACCCCAGCCTAAATTCCCTTATGTGGGGGGGGCAGTCCGCAGCGACCTCCTACTAATTCCACAGAACCCGGCCTCGACCTGCCACTCAAGTGACTCTCACACCACCTCGCATGTTGCTGGCCTCCTCCCTTCTGAGGATGCGTTGAACGTGCTGGCAGCTCATCTGGAATTGCGTGCCCTTTTATCAATGATCCCTTCAAAATTTGATATGCAACATAATCTTTATGCCTGTCTTTGCATATATGTTTCCAACCTTTCATTAAAAAAAATCTTTTGGAATACGGAAAAAAAAACAAGGCCTCCTCAAAAGCTGAAATACAAATCACCCGCACCTCTGAACCCAAACGCTCCTGCAACTGAAATGAAACAGGAGTAACAGATACCACTCGACCCTGTCTAAAGCCCAACAATGCTCTCACCACCAGAAAATCTTTTGTGATATCTCTGCTGCCCCTAAATGGATCTCATCTCTTTGTTTCTCCTTATCAGTTAGGACTGAAACCACAATGCCAGATCCACTACATGCCCCATTACCACTAACAGGAAGCAACAATGGCAAAGCCCCCTAACCAACCAGCGCAGCTGGTGTAGGAACCCTGGCTGACACCGGAGACACTAAGCTCCCAGCAGCCCCCCGCACGCTCCAATCATGCTGCTAACTGCCGGACACAGCTCACCATATCCCTGAAAATGTCAAGCTTCAAAACCAAGCCACCCAAGCCCGAATCAACCTGACCACTAAGGGACAACAACCTTTGGCCAGACTCAGCTCCTTGATACATGAGAATTTTGGGAACGGACATGACAAAGACACATTCTCACCGGGCTGTGCGAGTGCTGTGAGTTCGCCAGCTGGGCCACTGAAATCCTGATGCATCGCCCCGTTATCATCTGGACTGACACTTCCAAGCTCCGACCTCCACTGGCTGATGAACTCCATCTAGAATGGCAACACGACCTGCCTGGAACGGAGAAGGGTCAGCCGACTGCTGCCCGCCATCACTCACCGCTGGTGCAGGTCTCCAGACCCCCCGGCTCCCAGAATGACTTCTTTCATGAGATAAATTGATAGGCCCCCCGACCGGAGCATCACCAACAGGGTCTACTGCTGATGTGTCCAGACATGCTGTTGATGCAAGAGCAGGCCCATCTCCATGCTTAAGATGAGGCCTGCTCCCCACCGCCTGAGTGGATTCCTCCCAGATTGAATACGAGCTGCAGCCTTTTGATACCGGCCTGGAGTGTCCCTGGTAGAGCTCCTGTGGTGCCTTTGAGCCTTGGGGGTGACATCAGGGCTCCGCTGTTCAGGATGCTGTATGCGCGACCGATGCGCCAGTCACTGCCCAACTGCCTTTCAACATCTCCTGCTTGGGTGAATAACACAGCCTGCACGTGTTCCAATACCCACTCCGGGCCACAGGAGCCAGCCGCTATGCGCAGTTGCTCCAACAACTCTCCCACGGCAGCCAATTTACAGGGGACACAGGAAACACAGGCGCAGGGACCACTCACTACAGGCCTCGTGCACGAACTGCCTTCTGCTATCCCCGCCTGGAAACGTGGCCCATTAAGCCCCACCCATTGGCCAGATAAGCTCCACCCATCTGCTTGTTAAATCCCACCCCTCCCATCGTGTGTACGCTCCATTGGCTGGGTCATGCGAGGCTTCTGCTCATGTTGGGCTGGGACTTTGGCCCATTCTTTACTTCCAAAGTACATGTAATCCTGTCTGTATTTTAGACTAGAGCTGCATTAACAATTTTGCTTAACTGAGATCTGAAATCTTCCATACAGATGAAAAGTCTCTTGGTGCCAACCATTAACTGTCTCTAAGCACAAATACAATTGACCAAAAGTAATTGAATTCTAGAAAGTCAGACGTGCACATCTGTAATGCATGTATCCTATCTATAAAAGATGTAAAATTAGTGTTGATCAGAGACATACAGATGTAGCGAAACTAAACTAAAGAGATGATGCACCAAGATTTCTCACAATGTTACCTCAACTTTTTTAATGCTTTTTAATGACTTTGTTTTGAGATTATAGCAGATAACATGAAAATTTGTGATATCACAGTCAAATTAAACTCTTCTACATCTGTATTTTTATAATGTTTGTTCATTTATGTGACATAAGTAAAAATTTCCAGCACTCAGGTGAGGATGCTGTCTGAGGAATGGATATTGCAATCTAGTTAACATATACTAATGAAATAGAATCACTGAAACGGAAGGGAGAATAATTAATGTAAGGAAGAATGTGTGAGGAGATAAGGGAAAATGTACAAAAAGAAGAGGAGGGGAAGTTGCACATAGGAAACCTAATAGTGATGTAAAAATGTGGTTGTAAACAGTAGGAGGTGTAGACATCACTCTTAGGTTTCCTATGTACAACGTCCCCTCCTCTACTTTTCCTTCATCTTCTCATATCTTCTCCCACATTCTTTGGTACATTAATTATTCCTCCTTCGATTTCAGTGACCAGTATGACTAAGGTTTTTGTTTTGAAAACCAAAATGTCACAACGCTAAGTCACAACTCCGCATCAAACCTGTATGTCTGCATTATGTTTGTGTTATTGGATTAATGATGTGTGGACTCTGCTTACTGGAATATGAAATATGTTTCATTTAATATACATGTATGTGGCATAATTAAAAAAAATGTAACATATTTTGTTCTCATTGTCAGACACTGAAAGACACAAAAAAATATTGCAAGATAAATGGAATTCCCTTTCCAGAAATACACATAGAAGATTTTGAGTCGGAAGCACCATCCAAAAGTTGCTATGTGTTTGAGGGAGATGGCAAAGAGATTCCCCATGTGATGCATTTTCCTCTTTTTAATGACCAGAGTTGTGAAGGTTGGTTTGCAGATGTTATTAGCTCATTGTGCTATAATTCTAGAACCATGGCGCTGTAGCTGGAACTAATGGGAGTACAAAGGCTGTGATGTTATGTGGTTGTGACTGTTTTGTGTCTCATTATGTCACTTTTTAGGGGCGTTGTGACTTTAACTCTTTGAAGGGTACTGTGGATGTCGCTGCTTTATAAGAACAGTGCTTGTCAATATAGTGATGTTATAAGGTTTTTTGGCATTTTTTGCCTTGATCACTGTGACGAAAACAGCCTAGTCCGCCGGCCCGCTTGAGGGACGACGGCCTGACTTGGGGTGTATCTCGACGTTGCGCTGCCCACCAGTTCGCTCGTTTAGTTATAAGACCGGTCCGTTACCGACTTACAGCAGGGTCAGGAACCCACCCTTGGGTAGCTATATACTATAGACCGAAAATTTAGGCGTGTGGGGCCCGTTGATCAAGACAGACTAACTCAGATTAAAGTTTATAGATTTAATTAGCCTTGAAGGGCACACTAGACAGGTAATATGTACAAGATGGATAATACTATACAGGTCAGAGAGAGGTGCAAATACAATTATGGATTACAGACAAAAGGCAGTTAAAATAGTCAAGTTACCGTTGTTGCTTGGTGCCCGGCCGCACGGGGGGCAGATGTGGCCTGGGCTGCGGCGTGATGATGTTACTGGACCTGCTCTCAGGTCCCCCCCTCCTTGGATCGAACAGGAAGGCCACCCCTGTCTCCTGGCTTATATCTGCGAGGGGCATCCCACTTGGCAGCCCCCTACAAAACCCCGGGGACGGTCTATGAACTCCTCCCACCAGGTCATGCAGTTTCTGAGACAAAACCGACAAGGGACTATAACTCGGCAGGGCATTGGAACAGAACTGAGCCGGTGGTACCATCAGAACCGTCTGGGCCTACCTGGCGCCTGGATATCAAACATGCTTATCTTATGGACCCTGTAGGCCCGGTTCTGGATATCTCAGTCCCGTGTGCACTGGAAACCTGGAAAATTGTGGCGGTGGGGGGGGGGGGGGAGTTCTCGTTATGCGATATGAACCCGCCATGCACCAGTTTATGAGCGTATCGCCTATGAATCGATGAAATATCGGAGACGACCCGCCCGGGGTTTGATTGATTGAAGTCTTTGAAGCTGGGATAGCATTTGTTCAGTGCTAATTAGATTCATGAGGATCTTTTCATGGTTGACCCATGCTGTGGCGACTTCAACAGAAAGGCATTTACACTGGGCCTCTTACTGTGAAAATTTGAGCTTGTCCTGTGGTGGGGGAAGGCCGTGATCTGACTAGATACAGAATGGGGGATGCAATAAAGTGAATTCTTCCTCACACCTCCCCCCTTTTGAGGGCGCTAGGGGGCAGCACCGAATGACGAAGTTGTACTGCTGAAACGACAGGCTCCAGCGTAGCAACCTCCCATTGGTTCCGGAGACCGTGTGTAGCCAGCTCAGAGGGTTGTGGTCTGTCTCCACAATGAAATGCCTCACGTATAGATAGTGCTGCAGCCGCTGCAGGGCCCACACTATCGCCAGGCTTCTTTTTCCATGGTGGAATAGGCCCTTCCCGTCGGCAGAAGCTTCCGGCTCAGGTACATAAGGGATTTCCTGCCCATTGTGTCCACCTGGCTGAGCACTGCACCGAGGCCAAAGTCACTGGCGTCGGTTTGTACTAAAAAATGCCGGGTGAAGTCGGCGGCTGTAGTACTGGGGAGCTGGACAAGGCGGCCTTGAGGGGTTGGAAGGCCGTCTCGCAGTCGTTTTGTCCAATCGACTGCGGAGGGCAACCCCTTCCTGGTGAGGGTCTGTCAGGGGCCCTTTGCCAGGCTACTATAGTGTGGAACAAACCTCCTATAGTACCCAGCGGTGCCCAAGAAAGACATCACCTGGCTTCTTGGGCCTGGGGGTGGGCCAGGATGCGATGGCATCCACTTTCCGGGCTCTGGCTTCAAGGCCCCCCCACCAACCCGGTGCCCCAGGTAGTGGACCTCACTCATGCCCAGCTGGCACTTTTCCGGCTTGATGGTCAAGCCTGCCTGGCGGATACGTCCAAGCACCTGCGTCAGGTGCTGGAGGTGGTCCTCCCAGGTGGGACTGAAAACGGCTATGTCATCCAGGTATGCAGCCGCGTACCCTTCAAGTCCCTTAAGCAGCGTGTTGCCCATCTGCTGAAAAGTGGCAGGGGCATTCTTCATGCCGAACGGCATGACAGTGGACTCGTACAGTCCAAATGGGGTGATAAAGGCAGAGCGTTCCCTTGCCTCATGGGTCAGGGGAATCTGCCCCCAAAATCCCCGGCCAGATCCAGATGGTCAGGTACCTGGCCCCGGCCCCAAATGATCGAGAGGTCATCAATGCTGGCATTGGGGGACGCATCATGACCGTGACTGCGTTGAGCACCCTGTAGTCCACGCACAACAGGGTGGTCCGGTCCAACTTGGGGACGAGGACTACAGGCAAGGCCCAGGCACTGTTGGACGCCTGAATGACCCCCAGCTTCAGCATCTCGTCAATCTCCTCACGCATGAGCTGCTGCACTTCGGGGGAGATCCATATGCTGAAAACGCCGGATTGGGTGGTGATCCCCGGTGTCACTATGGACGGCTGACTCCGTCCTTCCGGCACGTTAGTGAACAATGCCCGGAAAGGGGTAGAGGGTTGCCAACAGCTGGGGGCCGTTGGTCCTCCAGGAGGGTGTCCACAAATCTCCACATCCTCTATGGACCCACCTGCCCTGACTGGGGCAAGCATGTCAAGAGGTTCTCCGTCTCACTTTCCTCGGGGAGGTTGCACACGGGAAGGGCACATACCTCCCGCTCATGATGCGCCTTCATCATGTTCACGTGGAAGGCCTTCCGCCTTCCCCGGTCGTGGTCCGGGGTGACCAGGTACGTGACTGCGTTGAGTTGCTTTGCACGACATATGGGCCTTCCCAGCTGCCTGAAGCTTGTCCTGTGGTACGGGGACCAGGACCCAAAACTTTCTGACCCCCCCTGGTAGGTCCTCTCACAAGCGTTCTGGTCATACCACTGCTTCTGGTCGGCTTGAGCCTGTCGCATATTCTCGTGCACTAGCTGCGTCAAGGCCTGCATATTTTCTATTATCAATAATGAAAGGATTCCATTGTAACGATATTTTCGAAATGCATTGATATTTAAATTACATATTTAATCTACTAACTGGTTAGTCAGTATTCCTTTTAACAATAGACTCCATCCTAGTATATTGATGTATATAACAGATGCACTATTATTCCTTCATTAGTTATATCTACATGAGGATATATACTATATTGTCAGTTTGTGTATGTGTAATATTATATAATATATATATATAAATATATATATAAATATATATATATATATATAGTTATATTTATGTATGTGGATGTGTGTTATAGGGTATATAATATGTGTACTTTTCATGATATATACACAACAGACCAAATATTGATCCCCAGTAAATAATAATTTTTTATGGATATATACAGGTGGTGTTTCAATTGCACACTTGTGTATATTTTTTAACTTTAATTTTAGATATGATAAGTTTGTTAATTGATATATATTTTATCTTGTGTACAGATTTTTTGATCATTAAGTCAACCATCTTTGTTTTATTTTAGATATTTTTATCAAATATTCTTAATATATCTTGATATACGTTTTATTCCAGATATTTTATAACACTCACCTTTTAAGCTATACTGTTGGTCAGTGACAAAACAACTGTAATCTAGATTTGATGTCTATATAGTTCTGTCCCGACCCCAGGGAAACATTGGATAAGACAGATTAAATAAATAATCGCTAACTGATAATGACAATTTATAACATTGGTCCTATGATATCAGCCAGGAAAAATTACCTGGCCCTGAATGATTAAAAAACATTCCAGTCCTTTGCAGGGTTAAATATCGGGCACCATCCCACTTAGCAGATCAGCGGGATATCTGAAAACAAAGTAGCAAACAGGTCTATGAACAGGCTCCTGAGCACTGTGATTTTTAGCATATTTTTGAGAAATTATACAATTGATGCAGTTGTACTCCAGGTTACAAAGTATCTGGGGGAGTTTCACCAATCCATCTTAGTATTCAGCAGTTAAGAGGGGTGAATAACAAAGGGAGCGTACTGTGAGCAGCCTTGTGAATGTGATCAAAAGAGTCACGGCATTAGTGTGGACTCCTTGTTAGACACATATGTAAATTAGGAATGTTGTCGCAGGACATCACTAAAATTTCTTTTAATGGTTTGTGTATAACTGTTTGATAGCATGATCTGTCTGACACGTTTTTTAAAAGTGAAAATCATCAGTGATTGGCTGGACAATACATCAATTAATTATGCAGAGATGGATCATTTAAAAGCCTGCCAGAAAGGTGACTCGGGCTGGGTTTCTTTTGATGAAAGCCTGGTATGCCAGGAGAAACGCGTCAAGTCCTCTTACATTGTTTTTATGTGGGGTAATCTTTCTCTTTTAAAAAATAAACACCCTGAAAAAGGTTAGTGCTTTTTATCTACTCTCCTCAAAGGGGCGCTGAAAATCCGTATTTTTGCTTTTATTTCTAATTTTTACCGTGAGCATACGCTGCACACGGGCACACGGATACCTGGCTGCCTGAGACGAGGAGGTTATTAAGGAGATATCATATGTGTTTGAGAGTTGTGCCTCATTTATCTGCACAACTTCCAGAGGTGAGCACAACCAATTTGCATACTAATACACCAACAGTGTGTACATACTTCACTATTGTGCGCTTTCTCCTTTTTCTTCCCTATATCAGTTTATAGATTTAATTAGCCTTGAAGGGCACACTAGACAGGGAATAGTACAAAGATGGATAATACATAACAGGTCAGAGAGAGGTGCAAATACAATTATGGATTACAGACAAAAGGCAGTTAAAATAAGTCAAGTTACCGTTGTTGCTTTGGGGCCCCCGCCGCATGGGGGGCGGTGGCCTGGCTGCTGCGTGATGATGTTACTGGACCTGCTCTCAGGTACCCCCCTCCTTTGGGTCAAAAAAGGAAGAGCTACCCCTGGCTCCTGGCTTATATCTGCAAGGGCAGCCCACTTGGCAGCCCTCTACACACCCCTGGGAAAGGTCTATGAACTCCTCCCACTCAGGTCATGCAGTTTCTGATACAAAACCAAAAATGGGCTAAACTCG